>JAODAL010017219.1:0-78407 GCA_025379985.1 Phyllomedusa bahiana | reverse complement strand
TTTCTTTTTATTTTTTTTCTGTGTTATTTTTTTCTTTCAATTCCAGTGATAGTAATGGAGGTGTCTGTCAGATGCTTCCATTACTAGTGCTCGGACTTGGTGTCACCTTAAGGCTGATACTAACCCTCTTTCACTTTTACCCCAGTAACCCAGGGATACCAGGAAGAGCTGGGTAACCATCAGAAGCAGACCCTCTAAAGAGATTGTTCGCTTCTGTGGCGGCTGCGGGCTGGTACTCTTAGAATGGAAAGGGACCAGTATTAATAGACCTTTTCATTCTGATAGTATCAGGCTGCAGCTGTCAGTTTTACCTTGACTGGTTATGGAAATTGGAGGGACCACATGTCATTTATTTTTTTTGAAAATCATTTATTTATTGAGAATCCTAAAGTGGGCACCTCCTGTAATCATTACAGTGGATGTACAGGTTTAGATTCTCATTAAATTCATTTTCTGAAAAAAAATGACGTGAAGTCCCCCCAATTTCCATAACCAGCCAGGGTAAAACCGACAGCAGCAGCCTGATACTATCAGAATAGGAAGAACCATCAATACTGGTCTCTTTCCATTCTAAAAATACCAGTCTGCAGCTGCTCCAGAAGCAGACCGTCACATTAGAGGGCGTTGGGTACTGGGGTAATAGTGACACAGGGTTAGTGTCAGCCTTGGGCAACAAGAAACACTTCTAGCTGACACCAAGCCCGACGATAGTAATGGAGAGCCGTCTGTCAGATACCGCCATTACTATCACTAGAATAAAATGAAAAACCCCCCACAAAAACAGGAAAATACACTTTATTTAAATAAACACTCCCCAACACCAGCCCATGTTAACCATTTTATTAAAGAAATAAATGCAACGCTGTTCGACGTAGTCCACCGAGTCCGTAGTCCAAAAGGGAAACCTGTAAAAAAAAACAACACCAACCCTACAAATGCGGCATCACCCAGGGGCCGAGTGGGTTGTCGGGGGGAGGGAGGGCTGAGTTGGAGGACAGGGGGGCCGAGTGGGGGGACAGGGTCCTCCTCCTCCTGCTGCCTCTGTCCTCGTAGTTACACTGAATAGTTTAACTGAGTGGGCGGGGCCAGCCCTCTGCAGCCAGTGATGTCAAGGGAGAGCGTCTATATGACACTTCCCCTGTGTCCCTGCTCTCCTGTAGCGGCCGCATGTGAGGGAGAGAGGTTCCCTGACAGGCGGCTAGTGACTGCGGACACTGCGCGTTCCTGGATGCGCAAACTGTGAACTGCAAAGCTGAGTCCCGGGGATTCAGGGCTCATATCCTGGAACCTCGGGACACCCCCGGAAAATCGGGATTCCTCCCGGCCGTACCAGGGACGGGATTTTACCACCCAAATCGGGACAGTTGGGAGGTATAGTGTTACCATGATAGAATCAAGTCAGATCACTCAGGAAAAGGCCCCGGAAAGTCACAGAACAGATCGGAGCGCTGTCTGTGCTTGCACAGTTACTCTTCATCCTGTTCTAAGGGAGCTCCGAGTACAGCCCATCGGTGTGCTTGGCTCTGTTCGTTCCCCCCATAGAACAGAATGGAGAGTAAAGGTATGTTCACATGTTGTTTTTGAGGGCTGTACTTTATGGCATAATTACACAACTACCACAGCTACGGTAATTCATTGCTCTCATTGAGTCCAAACATTTGCCTAATGGGAGTTCTATATATCTACCTACTGAGGGGACCTATATACCTACTGTCACGGGGGTCGCGGGCTCCGCTGCCCCCCCGCGGCCGCAGGGTCTCCGGTGCGGCGGCTGCAGCTGCCCGTGACCACCCCGCTCCTGTCCCGGCCCCGGCGCCGCTCCCCTTACCCATCTGCACTCCGGTGAATGCTGTCCCCGCCTGTCCCGGCCGCCGGGCGCGTGCCCCGAGCTTTAGGCGCGCGCGCGCCGGCTTCTCTAGATTTAAAGGGCCAGCGCCCCGATAATTGGTCAATTGTCAGGCGCTGGTTCTATTTTAGCGGTACGCCCCCTGCACTTCCTGCCAGTCCGTTGGTGTGCTTAGAGAGAGTTTGGTGTGCCTTAGAGTCCGTATTGCTTACCCGTGTACCAGTCCGTCCGCCACGTTTCCAGACCTTGCCTGCTTGCCGCCTGCCCTGACCTTCTGCCCGCCTCTGACCACGAACCTCTGCCGCCTGCCCTGACCTTCTGCCTGTCCCCGACTTCGCCTCTGGATTACGATTTTGTACCACGCAGTACCCCAGCCGCCTCCGCAAGCAAGTCACGTCAGGGGTAACGACCTGGTAGCCTCACGCCGCAGCAAGTCCATCCCGCTTTGCGGCGGGCTCTGGTGAAAACCGGGGGCTACTTAGATTCCGTTCCCTGGCATGGCTTAAGTATCATCGCTTGCGGGGGTCCAGCGAATCCACCGAACCCGTTACAGTACGGACTGGCCATGGATTCCGCCAGGGTACCCTTACCTGTACTTCGTGATGTCTCAACGGCTGTCGTCCAGCAGTGCCAGCGTATTGACCAGCTCGCCGCCATGATGCAGAACCTAGCAGCTCGCCTACCACCGCCTGCGACGGGCGCTGCCCCGTCGGCACCAGTTGCTCCCGTATCCCAGGAGATCCCAGGAAATGCCGTGGCTTCATCAGTCAGTGCTCCACCCACCTGGAGATTTTGGGGCACCACTTCCCCACCGAGCAGGCTAAGGTGGCTTTTGTTATTAGCCTCTTGTCGGGGGAAGCCATGGCCTGGGCCACTCCGTTATGGGACCGAGGTGATCCACAGACGGCGAATCTACAAACCTTCCTCCAGGGGTTCCGCACCGTCTTTGAGGAACCTGGCCGCGCCTCCTCCGCGGCGGCGGCTTTGCTCCGTCTCCGTCAGGGCGACTCCACTGTGGGTCACTACTCCGTGCAGTTCCGCACCCTTGCCTCTGAACTGAAGTGGAATAATGAGGCCCTGGTGGCAACCTTCTGGCAAGGTCTCTCGGGCCATATTAAGGATGAGCTCGCTGGTCGGGATCTCCCGTCTACTCTGGATGAACTGATTCAGTTGGCCTCTCGAATAGACATTCGGTTTGCGGAAAGACAACAGGAGCTCCGTCTTCAACAGGAGGTCGCCCGCTCACGCCGGCTACCACCTTTGGCTCCCGTCTTCCAATGTTCTCCACTACCTCTGCCTAAGGTTCCGGAGGATGTATCCGTACGAATCGAGAGAGCCCACCTGTCCCAGGAAGAATACTCGCAGCGTCGCCTGAGGCAGTTATGCTTCTACTGTGGCAGTTCTGGCCACTTTATTGGGGACTGTCCGGTGCGTCCGGGGAACTTGCGCACATTAGGGTTCGCAGGAGTGGCGTCCCTAGGTGTCTGTGCAGCATCTCTCCGTCTGACCATTCCCGTAGTCTGTGGAATTTCACCGGACAGCACCTTCCAGGCCACCGCCTTCCTTGATTCGGGGTCCGCAGGGAACTTTATCAGCCAGGCTCTGGTCTCCAAGTTTCGTCTCCCGGTGACCCCTTTGCAGAAACCCATGTACGTCTCCTCTGTTAGTGGCGAATGCCTAAGGGATGTGATTCGGTTCTCACCGGCGCCTCTCTCTCTACAGATTGGCGCTCTACACAAGGAAACTCTGAAGCTGCTGGTCCTGCCTCGCTCTGCCTTTGAGATTCTCCTGGGCCTTCCATGGTTACAACAGCATGCTCCGACCTTGGACTGGAACACAGGCGAAATTATCCGTTGGGGCCCTGCGTGCCACCCGCGCTGCCTTCCGGTTCTCCGTTCTGCCCTTCGGTCCACTCCTGTAAACTCTTCAAAACCTCTGTCGGGTCTTCCCGCCCCGTATCAGGACTTGGCTGATGTTTTTTCCGAAAAACAGGCCGAAACTCTGCCTCCGCACCGGCCGTTTGATTGCCCCATTGACCTGCTACCTGGGACAACTCCTCCCCGAGGAAGAGTCTACCCTCTTTCTGTTCCGGAGACTAAGGCTATGTCCGAATATATCCAAGAGAACCTCCGGAAGGGATTCATATGTAAGTCCTCCTCGCCCGCGGGGGCTGGATGCTTCTTTGTAGAAAAGAAAGATGGTTCTCTCCGACCAATGTATCGATTACCGGGGACTTAATAAAATTACTATCAAGTTTCGATACCCCCTGCCGCTGATCTCGGAACTGTTCGATCGCTTGCGCGGTGCGAAGCTTTTTTCCAAGCTCGACCTACGAGGGGCATGTAACCTGATTCGTATTCGTGAAGGTGACGAGTGGAAAACAGCCTTTAATACCAGAGATGGCCATTTTGAATACCTCGTCATGCCATTTGGCCTCTGCAAGGCTCCAGCGGTGTTCCAGAATTTTGTTAATGAAATCTTCCGAGACCTCCTTTACGTCTGCGTGATTGTCTATCTTGACGATATCTTAATCTTCTCCCCCGACCTGGAGACTCACCCGCCTCCACGTCCGCCAGGTACTCAGACTGTCTCCGTGACCACCGGCTATAACGCTAAACTAGAGAAATGCCTCTTCGAACGCACCTCGTTGCCCTTCCTAAGTTACATAGTTTCGGATCAAGGTCTCCAAATGGACCCTTCAAAGTTGTCTGCGGTCCTACAAAGGCCTTGACCTGTGGGTCTCCGCTCCATCCAACGATTTTTGGGTTTCGCAAACTATTAAGACAATTCATTCCTCATTTCTCCATGCTCGTGGCCCCGCTGGTGGCCCTCACGAAGAAAAATGCCAACCCCCAAATCATGGCCACCTGAGGCTCAAGAAGCGTTTGATCGCCTCAAATCAGCATTCGCTTCTGCACCAGTGCTGTCTCGCCCGGACCCGCAACGCCCCTTTATCCTCGAGGTAGACGCCTCCTCGGTAGGTGCAGGAGTGGTTCTCCTCCAGAAGTCCCCCTCCGGAAAACCACATACTTGCGGCTTCTTCTCCAGAACTTTCTCCCCAGCCGAAAAAAACTATACTATTGGAGATCGGGAATTGCTGGCAATTAAATTGGCCCTGGAAGAATGGCGGCACCTGCTGGAGGGAGCCTGTCACGCCACCGATATATTTACCGATCACAAGAATCTTCTCTACCTGCAGTCTGCCCAATGGCTGAATCCTCGGCAAGCTAGGTGGTCACTCTTTTTCTCCAGATTTGATTTTCTTCTTCATTTTCGACCGGCTGGCAAGAACATAAGAGCAGACGCCCTCTCTAGATCCTCTGACACGGTGGGGCTGGAGAAGCCTCTGCAGCATATAATTCCTCCTGAGCGTCTCCTCACGGTGGCTCCGGTGGACCTTCGACACCTGCCTCCCGGGAAGTCCTATGTACGCCCAGCTATGCGGCCTCGTATCCTGAAGTGGGGACATGCCTCGCGAACTGCTGGGCACCCTGGAGTCCATAAGTCTCAGCAACTAATCTCCCGGTACTATTGGTGGCCCACTCTCGCTCGGTGACGTTAGAGACTTTGTCCTGCCTGTGACTCCTGTGCCCGTAACAAGGTCCCTTGGCTCAGACCTCTCCCGGTGCCAGAAAGACCTTGGTCGCATATTGCGATGGATTTTGTTACTGACCTCCCAGCCTCCTCAGGTAACACGGTCATCTGGGTAGTAGTCGACAGATTTTCGAAAATGGCCCACTTTGTTCCTCTGCCCGGGTTGCCCTCCGCTTCCCAGCTAGCCCAGCACTTCTTCCACCACATCTTTCGACTACATGGGCTCCCGTTGCATATCGTCTCTGATAGGGGGGTCCAGTTGGTATCGAAATTCTTGGCGGGCCCTGTGTGCTCAATTGCAGATCAGTTTGGACTTCTCCTCCGCATATCATCCCCAAACCAACGGGCAGGTGGAGAGGGTCAACCAAATTGTAGGTACTTATCTGCGACATTTTGTGTCCGCTCGCCAGGATAACTGGTCTGACCTCCTCCCCTGGGCGGAATTTTCCTATAATTCCTTAGATTCTGAATCCGCTGGAGCCTCCCCCTTTTTTATTGTGTTTGGGCTGCATCCCCGCCCACCTCTCCCTCTGGCCTCCTCGTGTGACGTCCCTGCTGTGGATGCCCAAGTACGGGACATCAAGACACTCTGGCAAGTTACTCGACAGGCCCTTTTACGGGCCTCCTCCCGCACTAAACTTCAGGCCGATAGGCACCGGAGACCTCCTCCCGTATTTAAGCCGGGTGATAGGGTTTGGCTATCGGCAAAATACATCCGCTTCAAAGTGCCCAGCTACAAGTTGGGGCCTAAGTATCTGGGTCCGTTTGTGGTACTCCGGCAGCTTAACCCGGTATCCTACAAGCTCCGCTTGCCTCCCACTCTGCGTGTCTCGAACGCCTTCCATGTTTCTCTCCTCAAGCCGGTGGTGCTGAATCGCTTCTCCCGTAGATCTGTCTCGCCTTCTCCGGTGGCCGACTCTGATAACATCTATGAGGTCAAGGAGGTGCTGGCGCAGAAGACAGTGAGGGGGAAGCGGTTCTTTCTCATTGACTGGAAGGGGTTCGGGCCGGAGGAGCGGTCGTGGGAACCTGAGGCCAACCTGTCCCCTGACCTTCTCTCTAGGTTTCAAAAAAGGAGGGGGAGACCTAAGGGGGGGGGGGGGTACTGTCACGGGGGTCGCGGGCTCCGCTGCCCCCCGCGGCCGCAGGGGCTCCGGTGCGGCGGCTCCCCTTACCCGTCCGCGCTCCGGTGAACGCTGTCCCCGCCTGTCCCGACCGCCGGGCGCCGGCTTCTCTAGATTTAAAGGGCCAGCGCCCCGATAATTGGTCAATTATCAGGCGCTGGTTCTATTTTAGCGGTACGCCCCCTGCACTTCCTGCCAGTCCGTTGGTGTGCTTAGAGAGAGTTTGGTGTGCCTTAGAGTCCGTATTGCTTACCCGTGTACCAGTCCGTCCGCCACGTTTCCAGACCTTGCCTGCTTGCCGCCTGCCCTGACCTTCTGCCCGCCTCTGACCACGAACCTCTGCCGCCTGCCCTGACCTTCTGCCTGTCCCCGACTTCGCCTCTGGATTACGATTTTGTACCACGCAGTACCCTGGCCGCCTCCGCAAGCAAGTCACGTCAGGGGTAACGACCTGGTAGCCTCACGCCGCAGCAAGTCCATCCCGCTTTGCGGCGGGCTCTGGTGAAAACCGGGGGCTACTTACATTCCGTTCCCTGGTGTGGCTTAAGTATCATCGCTTGCAGGGGTCCAGTGAATCCACCGAACCCGTTACACCTACCTACTGGGGAGGCTATATACCTCCAAGTGATTCTGGTAGTTAATTCAGTAAGTAGTCGCACCATGCATCACCTATCAAAAGGGTTCCTTTGTTCCCCTGTATACTTCTTAATAAACAAGCGATAGGTGGATATTCAAAGATAGAAAGTGTATCATTTATTGCACTATTTAGTGACAATTTAAAAGCTCAACTGGAGCAGATACTTGCGTTAAAGTAGCACTAGTCATGTGGGCGAAAAAGTCCTGGAAAGTCCATTTTTTCCAATAGCTTCCATATGCCACGGCTCGGCATAGCATCTCCATCATGAAGGCGGCTGACGGACAGGTGGGGCCAGAGTACACGCGCACAACGTTTTGGGGGTCCTCCATGTTACACAGTAGGTACAGTAGGTACACTGTTCTTTTCTTTCACAGAGCTGATGTGAGCTCCAGTTTGTCTCTTTTTGTTTAACGGACATTCTCCCAGAAGATTTGTGGCTTATCATTATGCAATTTGACAAATTCAAGTCTCACTTTTTTATGTTTTGCATTGAACAATGGTTTCCTCCTTGGTTTTCTTCATTAAGATCATTTTGGCAAGACAGCTATGGATAGTGCGATCTGACACTTATTTACCTTAACCTTGGAGTTCGCCTCTAATCAGTTTTTCTCTTGTGGCCACATTCAGGAGGATTGGCTACAGTCATATAGACCTTAAACGTCTGTCTAATATGTGCAACTGTAGCAAAATGAACTTTAAGCTACTTAGAGATGTTCTTATAGCCTTTACCTTTAACATGTTTTTCTATAATTTTCTTTCTAATCTCCCAAGATTATTTTCTCCTTAGCTTCTTTTGGTTCATTTTCATTGTGGCACACACCATGATGCCAAACAGCACAGTCACTACTTTTCACCCTTTAAATGGGAAGACTATTCTGATTACTAGTTTGAAGACACCTGTGATATTAATTACAGAACACACAGGACACACCTTAGTTTAACATGTCCCTATGATCAAATTATTTTCAATCTTTTCTAGGGGTACCATCATTTTTGTCCAAGCCAGGTTCATTAGTTTTTATTTTTCACTTTTCATTTGAACCACAATTCAAATGAAACATCTGATTTCCATTAGTAAATTTTGACCATTTCAAGTTATTTCAGGTGCCATAATGAGTTTTTCTTTCTTTAATGGAAAGCTACAAACCAGTGTCAGACTCTGGTTGAATTTGGACCACCAGTGGAGAGGATCAGTGGGGCCAACCGGTAGAGTTGATTCATGGGGCCCACAAGTGATGTTAATTTTTGTGGCCTACCATGGGGGGTTGATCATTAGGGTGTGGAGTTGATCCCTTGGGGCCCACCTTAGAGCTCCTGTACATGACTGCACAATCTACACATGACTCTTGCACTCTGCCTCTCTTTCTCTGCCTTTCTCCCTGAAAAGCAGCTCCAGGTCTATCATGCCATGTGGCACATTATGCCCAGAAGCCCACCGGGGTTTCCCCTGCTCCTCTGTGGGCCAGTCCAAGCCTAGTACCAACAATTTTGTCCATGTGTGTATGCATAACCTTTTAATTGTTATTATTTGTAAAAAGGTAAAAGGGGGGCGGGGAGTTTGAACCTTTAATCTGTTTAATTTTTTGTATTCATTTAAACATTTTTTTTTTAAATTGTATGCTTACATTTAGTCCCCCTAGGAGACCTGAACATGCAATTGCTTGTTTGCTTGTACTTTTTATGGCTGTACTAGTGTGCTGCAGTATTTAGGAATTTCATTGATGTCCTATTACACCCTGCCGATAGCCTGTCCTCAGGCTACCATGACAACCAAATAACACCCAGCAGTTGCATTGTGGGGAGCAATCAACGGCTTCAATGGATCATGGGCTCACATTCTGATAATTAAGATGCCACAGTTAGCTTCACTGTGCCATGTAAATGGTTAGGTGAACTGTCTTCAATCCCGAAATCTAACAGCCGGTACCCATAGTGAATGGAGCAGGCTTAGCGATGGGGCTTGCTTCGTACCCACTTAGTGCAGTTTGGACATAAAGATGTATCTATTTGCATGAAGGAATTTAAGAATTTTAATTGGTACAGATAATAAGTATATGTATTTATTCATTGACCCTGTATTTGGATGCACTCAGATGAACGGACGGGTTTCTCTCCGATGAGTGTTAGTAATAGGAAGTCAAGGAGAGCGCAAATAGTGAAACACTGTATAGTATTAACTATTAACAAGAAGATTATGCTCACCTCTCTATGCTGTACTATGCTTGTACAGCAAAAGACAATCGCATCGCACAATTTGGGTAAACGAGCTGCTGCTCTTGCAGGACCTGGCACTCCGGCGTCCCACGTGGTTCAGCAACGGGGAAAAAGTAGATACAGAACGAACACAGTGAGTGTTCAGGAAGGTCCTGTTTCTTAGGCGCAGCTCCGGGCAAAGACTCCAAGCGTGGAAAAACTTCTTTATTGGACACAAGTAACGCGTTTCGCAGGCAGCACTGACCTGTTCACCGGTGACTGCGTGCACGCAGGTCAGTGTTACCTGCAAAACGCGTAACCTGTGTCCAATAAAGAAGTTTATCCACGCTTGAATCCCTGGGTTGGAGTCCTTGTCCGGAGCTGCGCCTAAGAGACAGGACCTTCTTGAACACTCACTGTGTTCGTTCTGTATCCCTTCATTGACCCTGATTACACTTTTATCCGGAACAGACTCAGTTTACAGGCAACGGTTATTTACCAACCTATGAAGGTACGTTGCCAGGTCTAAACACATACAGATAGCTCACGTGTTCCTCATGCTTATGCCTCTTTACTGCTTTAAGTAATCACTGAGTGGTATGTTTCAAGACAACTTTACTTTTCTCAAGCCTGAACAAAGGCATTGGCCCAGGATATTGTTGTACTGCACTATTGCTCATTGACACAGTAGTAACTGTTCTTGTAACATGAATGGATTAATAAAAATTTGAAAGCTGTAATACTTACCACCTCTTGGAGTGCCGACTACTTCTATACATTATTTGCTTAGCATTTGATGGTATTAGAGGTGGCCCATCCCAGTGTGGCATACAAATCCATTACTACATTACTATCCATTACTACATGTTAGGGTGCTGCCGGTACCCTATTTGTGAAGTATATTCATTTATTTATCTCCCCTGATGACAACTTTATCAGAACAGTGTTCCGTGTACAGTCAAAGGTCATTTACCAACCTCTAAAGGCATGTTCCCACATACAATGGGTAACATAGGTAAAATGTTTCTGTAAATGTGTCATAAAATGGGTATTTTTGAATTTATTTTTATATGGTTTTGATTGACCTTTGATTATTTTATTTGATGAACTGGTGCTCCTTGATTTCCTCACTTGTATTTGATATGAAGTATCATGTATACTCAAATATATGCATTTTGGGGATGTGCACATTGCTGCAGTGTATTACCTTTATGGTTTATATTTTAAAAAGGGAGTCCAGAATTCCCACTGAACAAATATTTTATATAACAATTTATATGACCTTCTGCTATCATAAGTGCCGTAAAACTAGTGAGAAGTCAGGTTAAATTACCCTATGGAACGGTAATCACTTCACAAATGGGGTAGTAAAATTTACATGAGTAATGATAATGAGATTAAAAATCCTTTAATATCTTTATGTTCTGTTTCTCTTGCAAAACTACCATCAGAGGTAAAGTGTTCCCTGGCAGCCTGCTGGTGATATAAAGCTGTAGTACATGAAAGTGCCTGCAGGTTTTAAAATAGCTTTGACATAATATGGTGTCTTATAGGATTTCTTTCTAAGCATAATAAAAGGTTGTGTTTGCATGGCATATATCCTTTGGAAATGTAAGGTATGTAACATGCAGCACAAATCTAATGCATACATTTGGATTTCTGTGGTGACTACACTTTTTGAACATGTATTTTGCTGATCATTCCAATTCAATAGGACTAATTATGGCCCCAGACTCTTTTCTTGCAGTGAAAATGTGTTGAAAACATGTAATAAAAGCCAGCTCGCATATTTTTTCTTTACATAAAGCAGATTGAAATTCATTTTGGTAAAAATGCACACCACAGTCCACAGTGGGATACCAGCATATGGGATACCAATACAAGTGTTTTCTTTTTTTTTTAAAAAAACATGTATTCTAATGTTAAATATGCATTAGAATACCTGTGTAAAATATGCCATGTAAACATAGCCTAAAAGTTTAAAGGCATTTCGCAGAGCCTGCTCTTCACAGGCAGTTTCAGGCTGTGGCTGGTTCTACAGCAGTGATTGGCATATCAGTTCTGCTACTCCTAGCTGTCTGTTACAGTTATGTGAGTGCAAGAGGTTTATAAACTGTAGTACACAATGATGCAGAGCTACAGAAGTAACAAGCTTCTGTGCTGGAGATAACAGCAGGGAATGAGTCACCTTGGTCAGACAGGGCAGCGGGAGCAATGAGAGCAGAGAGAGATGGCTGGTAACCTAGGGAAGCTTGTGTAAACAAGCAGGATATAAAATCTCTTCTATCTCCTAAACAAAGCAAAATTAGAATACCAATGTATTTGATAATAATCTTTATTTATCCTTACTTACTTGTTTAAAGCTAATCACTGTGGCGAGAATACCCCTCTAACAGTGAGAAGTTTTGGTTTTTAACATACTTGCAGACTAAACCTAAAATACGAAGTGAAATAAAGTACAGTAGTTCTTCAGTTCAACAAGACAGTTATTTTCCTTACTTTATGGGGGAAATAATACAGTAAATTCAAAGATGATGTACATCTTCATTAAGGTTCCCTTTTGTCTAATATTACATTGGATATAAAGAAAGAATTCTTGGGACAAATGAGCAAAAATAGATAACCTTTACAAATTTACAAACACTTTTTGAAAGCGTGTTCCTTTTTATTTTTAGTCTGTACTTCAGCTTTTGCAAAAGCACTTAGAATTCCATGTAAGCAGAGCGGTGAACAATCTCTTAATGTCTAACTGAATGCAGGCTGAGAATCCTACTGATCAAGTGCCTGTATGGGGGGAGCTAACCCCGTTAAAGATGCAGACCTTTGTTGTTAAGGAACAGTTCTCATTTTCATCATTGATACTACAAAATACTTGGTGGACTTCACAATACATCTGAGATTCCAAACATATTGGGTTGCACCAAAGTGACTGTTAGTTTTCATCCTGCCCTGCCTGTTCATACTTTACAGGATTGCACCAGTCACTTAGGGCGACATGTCCGAAAATTGCGGCAGATTTTAGGTACATTAAATCAGTGTAAAGTGCGCCAGAAAGTACGATCCTCTCAAAAATCTGGTGTCAGGTATACCTTGCATAGTAAAGACACATTGTGCAAATTGCAGCACATATTGTATCATTGGTAGTGTATGTAATGCGTCTATCGAGGCGCATAACGTATCATTACTAGTGTATGTAATATGCCTTAATATGTGCATTGCAGTATGGAGGTGCACAGCGTATCATTGCTACTATATATAAGACGCCTTTTTAGGTGCATTACAATGTGTCGTGCCCAGCGTATAATGCCCTAGTTTTGGCGTACGTTCATTTACGTCAAGAATATGGCGTCAAAATGGTTTTTGCCGCAAAATAGACCAAAAAAACGGGGCTTGCGTATTGGGACATGTCACCCTTAGTTAATATGTTGCTGTGAGCATCTACAGATCCTTGTTGCTGCTAGAATATTCCTTTCTTACATGCCTGACTACCCATGGCCCCTTGCACTCTACTCTCTCCTCTAGAAGGCATACTGATTGTTTCAAAACTTTTGTAGGGTGGTTTTTCCCAATACCTTTTCTCTAATACCAGTAACAAAATCTCTGCTCTAAACTTCAAATAAGCACACTTTGAAATTAATGCCTTGAGGATTGGAATATCATGGAAATGCTCAGTGAAGTTACATTATTATAAGAAAATCAAAAGAACAGGAGTTGGGGGCGCACACCTTTTGAGAAAATGGTATTTTGTGGATAGGGTGCACCCGAGGGTGACCAATTTAAACAGGGTTAGAAGATCCACGGCTCACAAGATTAGGATGAAGTGGTGATTATAGAAAAAGCTTTTTTAGTAACAGGTGCTCCAAGGATCATTCGCTTTGCATCCCAGTTCATATACTTGACAAAGGCTTTGGATGAACCAAAATGTCATGATTGACTTGACTCATTAACCACGTCGATCAAATATTCGAAGTAGGGTAACACAATATGCCATTTAGATTCCAGTGAGTTAAAGCATCTTCTTATACAAGATTTCAGCCTTACACGCTTGCCATATTATTCTACAGCACATCGAATGTAGGATACAGTAAATACTTTGGACTCTTAACCATATTTCCACACCCGGGAGAATGGATCCAGAATAGAAATATATTTCTACTGATTGTGTAACCAGTGCCCACACCCATAGGCCCAGTACCAGATGGACTCTTATATGGTTACTTCCCTTTGGAATCCATTTTATCTAATTCACAAAAAAAAAAATTTGAGCATCATGTTATTAATAAAGCTTTTTCTATATTTAGCACTTCATCCTGTGTGCCATGGATTTTCTAACCCTGTTTGAGTTACATTATTATGATCACTAGCTAATATCCAGAGTAACCAGTGTGTGCAGCATGGACAGCAGCTGGGAGTGACTCAATAAGGACCTGGAATATTGTCACAGGTATCTGGAGCCATGACTTTCAATGCATCCCACAGCTGCTGGAGGGTGATTGGGGGAGGATCCATAGAGCAAACATGACGAGGTTCAAGTCTGGGGAACTGGGAGATCAGCATAATTCTTAGAAGTCTTGGTCATGCTCTTCAAACATTGAACATTTCTAGCCATGTGACAAGTGACATTTTCTTCCAGGAAGATTCCATCCACAATACATTGTTTGCAGTGTGTACTGCAATGATTAATTCATTCTCATCAGTTGAAACTGCCTTTCACATGGATAAGTGGGCCAAGAGAATGCCATGAAAACATTTCCCAGAACATAATGCCGCCAACACCAGCTTATGTTCTTCCAGCAACAGTTGCAGAGTGTTTGTTCTCTGAAGTTTCTCACTTAACACATCAATGTCCATTAGTTCATTAAAGCAGAAAAGGTTTCTCACTGGAGAAGGCAACCCTTTCAGCGGAAATCCAATTTCAGTATTGCTGTGAAATCTGCAGCTCTTTCTGCTGATATAACTCGATTAACAAAAGTACAGTGACCATTTGTCTACTTCTGAGCCCTATATGCAGTAGAGTTCACTTAACTGTTGTTTTAGACTCATGTCTGGTAACCCCTGGTTCATTTTGGTGGTGATCTGCTCCAATGTGGTATTTTGGTCCACTCCTGTGCACCTTTGTAGCTGATGTTCACCTTTCACATCAATGGTATTCAGGGCCACGTTTCTTATTACATTGGTGCCATTTGTCCACTTATGATACACTTAACTTGTTCATTTTAACTGTGTTGTCTTCATAAGCGATCATTGGATTCTTCCCCAAAGCAAACCGTTTTGGACAGTACCTCTGGTCACGTGAGTTTTCACACACTCTTACACTGCTGATATTAGAAGGGGCTGTGTGTTTTTTATTGCTTGGATCTATATTCCATACATACAGTGAAGGAAATAATTATTTGATTCCTTGCTGATTGTGTAAGTTTGCAAAATGACAACAACATGAACAGTCTATAAGTTTAAGATTAGGCTAATTTTAACCCACTCCTCTTTGCAGATCATCTCTAAATCATTAAGATTTTGAGGCTGTTGCCTGGCAACTCAGGGCTTCAACTCCCTCCATAAGTTTTCTATGGGATTAAGGTCTGGAGACTGGCTAGGCCACTCCATGACCTTAAAGTGCTTCTTTTTTAACCACTCCATTGTTCTCTTGGCTGTATGTTTTTGGTCATTGTCTTGCTGGAAGACCCAGCCACGACCCATTTTTAATGCCCTAGCGGAGGGAAGGAGTTTGTCACTCAGGATTGTACGGTACATGGATCCATCCATTCTCCCATTGATGCGGTGAAGTAGTCCTGTGCCCTTAGAAGAGAAACTCCCCCAAAATATAATGTTTCTACCTCCATGCTTGACAGTGGGGACGGTGTTCTTTGGGTCATAAGCAGCATTTCTCTTCTCCAAACACGGCGAGTTGAGTTAATGCGATAAAGCTCAATTTTTGTCTCATCTGACAACAACACCTTCTCCAAATCACTCACAGAATCATCCAGGTGTTAATTAGCAAACTTCAGCCTGCACATGTGCATTCTTGAGCAGGGGGACCTTGCGGGCACTGCAGGATTTTAAACCATTACGGCATAATGTTTTACCAATGATAATGATAATAATTATTTCCATCACTATATATCTTTTGCGTATATTTTAAGAGGATATATTATAAGTTAAATTTTCGCTTCCTTTTTCTTTTTCTGCTTTAGATTATTGGTGAGCAAACCTCACTTCAAACAGATTTTTATGGCGACATCTAGTTAAGTCTTTCTAACATAGACACTTTTAAGAAGTAGGTATGATGACAGTTAAGTAAATGTATAGTGCCTTTCTGGTGTATGATAACACTGCCAAGGGTCATAGAGCTAAGATTAAGGCAACCATAGAAGCAATATGGAGGACATCTGGTGCTACAGGGAAATGAATCTACCACTCAGGGCCGGGACGACGGGTAGGCCAAGGTAGGCGACCGCCTAGGGCGCCTACCTCTGCCTATCCCTAAGGGGCGCAGGCAGGGCCCCGACCCTCGCCGGGCTCCAGGCCGCTGCCATGGGCCTGAAGCGCCGGCGGTCTCTGTGACCGCTTCGGTGGAGCAGAGAGCGAGCGCTCCCTGCTCCGCAGACAGTGTCGGGCCCGCTCCCCGGAGGATCGCTGGATCCTCCGGTGAGCCGCAGGGCCAACACAGCGGGGCCGCCGGGTCCTCATAGCGCTGAGGACCCGCCGCGGCTCCGTGCGGCGCTCAGCTGGCAGCGTTCGCGATGAAGTGATTTTCATGGGCGACGCTGCTTCTCCTCGGGCGCATAGCGTGTCACAGGCCGTGCGCCCGAGGAGCTGCCGGAGGAGCGTCCGGTGCTGGAGGCGGGGCCCGAAGAGGAGCGCGCGCCCGGGCAGCAGGTAAGTATGAATGTTGTTGTTTTTACCTGCCTGTAGCCCCTGTAAGCCTGCCTGTGGCCCCCATACGCCTGCCTGTAGCCCCAATATGCTGCCTGTGGCCCCTATAGCGCCTGTAGCCCCTATAAGCCTGCCTGTAGCCCCTATATGCCTGCCTGTGGCCCCCATACGCCTGCCTGTAGCCCCTATATGCCTGCCTGTGGCCCCTATAAGCCTGCCATCCCTATATGCCTGCCTGTGGCCCCCATATGCCTGCCTGTAGCCCTATAAGCCTGCCTGTGGACCCTATATAACTGCCTGTGGCCCCATACGCCTGCCTGTAGCCCTATAAGCCTGCCTGTAGCCCCTATAAGCCTGCCTGTGGCCCCTATAAGCCTGCCTGTGGCCCCTATAAGCCTGCCTGTGGCCCCCATATGCCTGCCTGTGGCCCCCATATGCCTGCCTGTAGGCCCTATAAGCCTGCCTGTGGCCCCTATAAGCCTGCCTGTAGGCCCTATAAGCCTGCCTGTAGCCCTATAAGCCTGCCTGTGGCCCCCATATGCCTGCCTGTGGCCCTATAAGCCTGCCTGTGGCCCCTATAAGCCTGCCTGTGGCCCCCATACGCCTGCCTGTGGCCCTATAAGCCTGCCTGTAGCCCCTATAAGCCTGCCTGTGGCCCTATAAGCCTGCCTGTGGCCCTATAAGCCTGCCTGTAGCCCTATAAGCCTGTGGCCCCCCATACGCCTGCCTGTAGCCCCTATAAGCCTGCCTGTAGCCCTATAAGCCTGCCTGTGGCCCCCATATGCCTGCCTGTGGCCCCCATATGACTGCCTGTGGCCCTATAAGCCTACCTGTAGCCCCTATAAGCCTGCCTGTGGCCCTATAAGCCTGCCTGTGGACCCTATATAACAGCCTGTGGCCCCATACGCCTGCCTGTAGCCCTATAAGCCTGCCTGTAGCCTCTATAAGCCTGCCTGTAGCCCCCATAAGCCTGCCTGTGGCCCCCATATGCCTGCCTGTGGCCCCCATATGCCTGCCTGTAGCCCCTATAAGCCTGCCTGTGGCCCCTATATGCCTGCCTGTGGCCCCCATATGCCTGCCTGTAGGCCCTATAAGCCTGCCTGTAGCCCTAGCTATATACATGCCTGAGCCCCTATAGCTATATACCTGCCTGTGTGCCCCTATATACCTGCCTGAGCCCCTATAGCTATATAACCTGCCTGAGAGTGACCCTATGTCTATATACCTGCCTGAGAGTGACCCTATATCTATATACCTGTCTAACTGAGGGGACTTATATACCTATAATTAAGGAGTTGCTGGAAATGTGAGGATTCTAAGATATTTGTGTCCAAATCTGCAGGGACGAGTATTGGCCGGGAGCAATCAGCATGAAGGTGTGGACCGGATGGAGAAGAAAAGGGAAAGTGAACGACGCTGATCAGAAAAGACGTCTCCTGTGAGTCACTAAATGTAACTGCAGTGTAATCACTTAGATTTCTGCAGAGCGTCTACATACAACTAGTATCTACCACTATCTGGTCACTGTATGGCGGTGGTATATGTAATCAGAGCCTGTGTACAGCTGATAGTCACATGTGGGGGTCGTGTTTGGTCAGGGTCTGGCAGGATTATTTGATCCTTAAGTAGTAATAGTTTAGGGTCTTGGTTTTGTAGGAGTATTTTTAGTAACAATCATTTGTCCGGTGGATTTGCTCCATGTATCGGTGGATTATTCGGTGACTGTTATTTAGGGGTATTACACTGTCATACGGAGGGGAGTGATTTTGAAAAAGCAAATTTGTCAGGGCTGATTTCCATTGTGCAGTGACTGCTGAGGAGATGGACGGGAGCTATGTGGGATACGCAGAAAATTAGTGACAGGATCTGGCGCAGGGGTGAGAGGAATTGGGGTGGGGGGACATTTTTTGGGGAGCGAGGGGGGGGGGGCGCCATTGGCTGTACTCGCCTAGGGCACTAAAATGCCTTGTCCCGGCCCTGCTACCACTGCTTCAGTGGCAACATTTTAATTTCTGCATTAGATTAAAATTTAGATTTGAAGTATTTTTCATGTACATTACTGTAGAGAAGTTTTAGTTGTGGAAAAATGCAATTACCTAGAATGCTTTGGAAAATAAGTGATATTCTATCAATTAACAAAATGCAAAGTGAATGCACAGATTAAACCAATATCTGGTGTGCCTACCATGTGTCTTTAAATCAGCATCAGTTCTTCTAAGTACACATGTATACAGTTATTGAAGGAGCTCGGCTGAGAGGTTGTTCCAGACATCTTGGAGAACTAAGCACAGATTTTATGTTGATGTAGGCTTGCTTAAGGCAAACCTAATCAGATGGTTTTTGCTACCCTCCAGTCAGGATACCTAACACTTGTCGAGTAGCTATATTTTTGGTGTAACATTGTTATATCTATTTTGGAGTTTTTTTTTTGTTGCCCAGAATACTCAGAGTTGTCAACTATGGAGTATGGTTCTCTACTTCTTTTTAAGGATATTATTTTCTGAGGTGACAACATGTATCCATTGACCCTTTATATAATAATCATTGTCTTATGTTAGGGTCATTTAGGGTTTGCCCACCCTTTTTGGGGCAATAGCCCTGTTTAGGTAGGGATTCTTTTGTAAGAGAATTAGTAGAGTAAGTGTAAGGTTTCCACTTTTTTAACACATTAATATTAAGTTAGATTTTATAGTATATTGTGGGATTTACTTCCTTCTGTTACTCTATTTTTATTTGTGATAAACCCAATGAATCCAGTGGTTTCTCCAATCAACTGCATATAATTTTTTTTCTGTAAGATAATGGTTTTTGCTACCCTATCTGAGAGCAGATGTAATTGAGGGAGGGAAGCTGAGCTCTGTGCTACAGTATGTAGGTTTATTTGATTTAGAGCAAGATTTCTGAGTAAAAAGTAGATAAAATACTAACTTAAATCCTTAAAGGGGGTTTCTCTCCATACTGTTTCACAGAGCCTGCTTTTTACAGCCAGCTTCGGCTCTTACTTCCTTGGTAGGCTGGGGGTGGTTCTACACCAGTGATTGGCATATGAGCTCATAGAGAGCCATTGCTAATAGAATGGTTTAAAACAGTAGGGCAGTAGACTATAGAGTTATAAAGGGTTAAAGTTTGTCAGTAACGTGATGGTCTGCTTCTGATGTGCCTGCAGGATAGTATTTATAGGAAGGGAAGGGACCAATATACATGGATCATCCCATCCTTGGCTGGTTATGAAAAATGGGAGGGACTCTGTTTCATTTATCTATATATTGAAAATAAACTAGATATCCACTGTAATCTACACGTAAATACATAATTTAAAAAGAACAATGTGTGGTTGCCCTCATTTTTCACTGCTGGCTGAAACCAAGTCCTAGCACCACTAAGAAAGGCATCTGTCAGAAACCTCCATTACTAACACTGGAATAAAATGGTAAAAAAACACAATGATATGACATAAAAATATTTTACTTAAATAAGTACTCCCTGATATCAGCCCTTGTTGACCATTTTATTAACAGAATGGATCCAACATTAGTCCAACATAGTCCAGTGAGTCCGGTCTAACCTGTATAAAAATAGAAACCCCATGTGAGGAAAAATTTACTCAAAAAATGACTTCATCCCCAATTTCGTATCTAGTCAGATCTCACAGATGGCCCCCAGCCCCCAGGAAAGCTCAATTTACAGTTAATCAGCACAGCCAAGACCATTGTAAATGCTCTCCATAGGAAGCTAGCACGGCAGGAGAGGGTTGGAAACCCATCAAAAGAAACCCTCATTTCCCATTGAATTAGCACTGAACAAATGTGCATCTCTAAAACCAGCTTACAATGACTTCATTAATTCAAGCATAGCCGACACGTCTCTGATATTTCATATAAATTTATAGCAATCCACGCCTCCTTAATCTGGTCCTTGGCGTGTTCATATCTTAAAATATGGAACTCCCGCAAACTTAGTCACCACTCCCGGGTTTTGGGGCGCATGGGGACCGAGAAATCAAGAAACTGGTCCTACGGGAAAGTCATAGGGTCCAGCCGGTGTGTGATGGTTGCTAACGGCTCGGATCTGTGCCAATGCCCCCGCCCGCGTTATGGTTCATTTTAAGTTTTTTCTATCAGGATATGCATGAACTTGAGTAGGGAGGAGTTCATAGACCTTCCAGGGGTGTGTGGGGGCATGTAGGTGGTGCACGTGGGCTTGTCCCTCACAGATATAAGCAGGAGCCCGGGTTTGGCTCAACACATTGATTCCAGTGGGGGGGGTACCTAAGAGCATTTCCAGGAGCATCCACCGCAGAAGCCAGGCCACATAAGCCCACCCATGTTGGCCGAGCACTAAGGTAAATAGACACATTTTACTGCCTGTGCTCTGTAACCATACTTATATTTGCATCTCTGGACTATTATCTGTAACATTATTATCTTTTTATATATTTATCTAGTGTGACTCACAAGGCTAATTAAATCAATAAATTTAATCTGAGTTAGTCTTGTCTTGATCATTGGCCTAACACGCCTAGTTCGGGCTATAAAAATCATAGCTACCCCCAAGGCTTGGTTTTCAGCCTTGTAATAGTCGGTCACGGACCGGTCTTAAAACTAAACTAGGAAATGGTGGCTGCCGTTCTGGATTTTCTGGCCGAGAAAAGGTTCTTTCGTCCACCCTCGGTTCTCCCTGTGCCTGTTTGGACATGGGGTTTAACAGTGGCAGCATCTGGCTGAATTGGAGAACCCCCTAAGGGGCAGAAGCCAGTCACAATATACCCAAGTCAGGCGTTGACCCTCGAGTGGGCCTTGCAGGGAGGACATTTTTCCTGAGATTGTGCAGAGCGTGGGATCAAGACAATAGTGTGTGTGAGTTGCGGGGGGGTCCCGTACTCAGACAATAAGGACTACCAGCAGTGGCATTTTCGCTTCTGGGGTTCTTAAGATTAATCAGCTCTAGAAAATTCAGGAGTGCAATACAAGGTTTTGGGATGCATTCAGGTTGCAGTTTTGGTGTC
The DNA here is from genome assembly GCA_025379985.1 of Phyllomedusa bahiana. Lineage (NCBI taxonomy): Eukaryota > Metazoa > Chordata > Amphibia > Anura > Hylidae > Phyllomedusa > Phyllomedusa bahiana. Next base: position 57,135 of record JAODAL010017219.1, on the reverse strand, counting down.
AAGTGCCAAGTGTTGCAAGGATGGCTGGTCGTAGCGTAAGGGCAAAGCTGTAGGCCCGGTGGAAAAAACAGTCGGTGATTTGAGTTAGCCAGGAGAGGAGCTCGGACCCAGACAGGCTCGTGGACTATGAAGGGAGGGGAGTCAAGCTCGGGCTCCTCAAGGAGCCTGTCCCTGTGGTCAATGGCGCAAGTGGGAGCTCACCCTCAGTATTCTACTGCAAGCTGCCTGGCTAAGCTTGAGGTGGAGACCTGACACCTACAAGGCCCTCCTAGAACTGCAGAACGTCCACTACGGATAGAGGCGGCATCTGATCGAACGTCGGGAGCGGGGCCGAGAATGTCAGCAGGTGCATGACACCAATTACAGGGTGCTACAGCTGGAAAAGGCCATGTCCCACCCGGGCAGTCAAGAGCCTTCTGAGACCCAGGTCCCAAGTTAAGGGCGGAGGACTTTCCTCATGCTGGATAAAGGCGGAGAATGGACACCTTCATGCTGGCATTTGAAAATAATTTGCATCTGCACCATGTGCCTGAGGACCAGTGGGTCCTGGTTTCAAACTCCTCGTCTCCAGAGGTAAAGCCTGGAGATTCTTCGGGGAACTGCAATGCGATGCCACCATGACCAACGAGGAAGTCAAGCTAGCTTTGATCGGCAGTACAACACTCACTCCTGATGATGTACAGGAGGAAGCTCGGAGGTTGCAGCAGGGTCCTACAGACAGCTGGGCGACCCATAAGCGGGCCCTCCAGAGAGCAGTCGACCAAGTGGACCCTTCGGGGTTAGTTATAAGATCAACCACCGTCCAGCTACGTCCTAATCGGAGCAGTTTTTGTGGAACTGCCAGAGGACTGCAGCAGCAACCTTCGTGACACGGAAAACCGTAGGGGCCACCGCCAACAAGCAAACCTTGCGAGATGAACTATGCAACAATCGGGCACTGAAGGCCAGGAAGCACACCAACTGAGACTGGGGGTAAGACGCGGCTATTAGGGCCAGTTTGTCCCTACCCCTATAGACCAGGGGGCCCCCAGCCCATGCATCCACTTCTGTGCGTGGAAAAATACCTCAACTCTGTCACCTTTGCAATACAGGCCAGGGAATTTCAATGCCGCATGTCCACCAGCACCAGAAGGGCCCGTCCCTGTCCCCTTTTCCAAGGGCCCCCCAATGTTTTGTGTGTGGTGGGGGTTTGGTGAGGAAGGCCCCTTGATAACAACCAGCCAGTACCGTAGGCTGGTTGTTTGCCCATGGACTGTGGACACCGGCGCGGAGATGACTGTGGTGCGAGCCTGAGTTGTGTCCCCAAAGGACATGATACCCGCAAAGGACCTGCGCTAGTTCTCCGGAATGGAGGCATTGTGGCCGGCGCTGCCAGTTGCGGGTGTATTTGGAACTAGGGTGCCGGGCTGGGAATGCGGGAAGGTGGCGGGTATCGCCGAACATTCCAGCTAGTATTTTGTGAGGGAACGACTTGGGTGGGCTGGTTAGCCCGTTTTGAGGCCTCTGAAGCCCCAAGGTTGCTCCACCAAAGTGTGATGTGTCATCCAACCCCTGTTTATATTGTGGGGTCAATGTTGCTAACATGCCATACTGAGGGGAGTATGAGGGTGGGGTGTTATGGGTGTTCCTCTCCCCCTGTGGAGAGGAAGTATTAGGTCAGGAGGGTTGCATCTGGGCAGCTGGATAGGTCCTGCAAGCCTGCTGGGATTTGTTGTCCTCTGGTGTGTGGGCATCTGAGGGGAACAAACATGGGCAGACAGCTGTGGGTGGGGGTGCATGCAGTGCGAGGCAGGGCTCCCAGGGAAAGGCCAATGAGAGCAGGGTTCCCCACAAACTGGATTGTCGCCAGGGGCGGGTTAGCCAAGCAAGACTGGCGTTTATATAACGACGAGGGGGGGAGGGGCCCCACCGCGGTTGTGCCAGCGGTCGTGGCCGCTGTAACGCGCCCAGTGGGGCGAGGGCAGTGAGCCAGGAGGCCCCAACAGGGGGACACGAACGGTATTTTCCCATCGGATCAGGTAAGTGCCAGGGTAGGAGAGGGCCATGAGATAGGTCCCGTGGAACCGACAGATGACGGGGCAGTCTCGTCCATTCTGGCCACGTCTAGTCGTGTTTTCAGGACAGAGGATTGCGGCTGAATAACAGCCTGATAGCTATCAAGGTGCAGGCGCACAGACACCCTTGGGACTCTGACACGCGGCGGGTGGTCTGGGACAAGGACGGCTGATACCTCGTGATTGTTCCGACGGGTTCACTGGAGGCGTGGCCCTGGGACCGACGGTTGGTGGGTTACCCTATCCGTTCAGGGCGGAGTTGTTGCGGGTTGATCACGTCGATTCCGATGGCCGATACCTAGGACATCAAGATCAAGGGAAAGGATGGCACAGCAATTTCTACGGCCAAAGATGGGGACTGATGTGGCTTGCCTACTGCCATTCGTTGTGGACACCTGTCAGAGGGCCTTGTGGTGGCGGGGACCGAGGCCCAAAAGCCCTCCACTTGTACCTCATGCCTACATAGTCGTGCTTTTCTCGAGGCGTGGCTGTGGATTAATGGAACGCTGTTCCATTCCCAGCGGCTCCGGGAAACGCTTGTACTGACGGTAGTAGGGACTATGGCCATTCCGGTAACACGGAAGCAGTAGCCCTGTCGTCCTTTCGGGACGACAAGGGTGGCCACCGGTTATTGGAGATTTTCTCTCGGAGTGGGCTTTCACAGGAAATGCTCCACTGACCGGGGGACCCAGTTCTGTGCAGTTATGGATGTCCTTGTGCATAGCTGTTACAGAGGGCAACAATATTGTGGCAGCCAGTACCACCCACGACTAATGGTCTGTGAGTGAACGGTTCAATGGCACCCTTGAAGCAGATGCTTAAGATGTTGGTCGAAGCCCGACGGCGTGACGGGAGCGGTACCTCCCACACCTACTATTTGCTTACCTGATGTTCCACAGGCACTAACGGGTTTTCGCTCCCTTCGAACTCTGTCGATGGGCGACGTGATATGGGGCCCCTGGCTCTGGTGAAGGAGGGACCTGGGAAGGAGACTTAGAAACCCCGGGAGGTGTGGGTCTTTGAGTATGTTGTTGCGCTTCCATGACAAAATTGCAGGTCTTGACACAGCATAGTGCACGAGAAATATGCGACGGTCCAGGCCGTACCAGAAGCAGTGTGGTACGGACCAGAAGCTTGTGAGAGACCTTCCATGTGGGTAAGAAAGTGTGGGTACTGGTTCAATCGTACCCACAGGACAAGCTTAAGGCAGCCTGGGAAGGGCCCATATGTCGTGCACCAAGCAAACTCATGCAATGAGTAACGTAATGGTCACCCTGGACCACGAACCCGGGGAAGGCGGTAGGCCTTCCTCGTGACATGTTGAAGGCGCAATATGGTAGGAGGCATGTGTTTTCCCGTGTGCAAACCTGCCCGAGGTAGGTGAGGACGGAGGACCATCTTGGATATAGCTCGCACAGGTCAGGGCAGGTGGATCCTAGCGTATGTGGGATTTGGGGACAGTCCCGGGGACCATCGGTCCAGCTGTTGGCAACATCTCCACCCCTTCGGGCATTGTTCACTAACAGTGCTGATAGGATCGGAGTCAGCCGTTCATCCACGTGGGAACTCCGGGGATACCCCTGCATCGGCGTTCAGCATATTGGATCTACCGAAGCGCAGCAGCACATGTTGAGGAGATTGATAAGATGCTGAGAGCTGGGGGTTCAGCATGGCGGCAAGCTGTGCCTGGGCCTTGCCTGTAGTCCTTTGTCCCCAAGATGGAACCGGACCACCTGGTTCTGCTTGGACTACAGGGGGCTCACGCTGTCTCGGTCACGATGCCGTACCCAATGCCACACTCATGTCCTGCTCGATCAGTTTGGCCGAGGCCAAGTTCCTGACCATCATGGATTCTGAGCCGGGGATATTGGCAGATTCTCCTTGACCCAAGAGGCAGGGAACTCTCTACCTTTATCACCCCATTCGGACTGTACGAGGTCCACCGTTCATGCCGTTCGGCATGAAGAATGCCCCTGCCACTTTCAGCGGATGGTTAACACAACTGCTTCAAGGGTAATGAAGGGTTACGTTGGCTGAATACCTGAATTGAACAAAGCCGATTTTCAGTCCCACCTGGGAGGATCACCTCCAGCACTGTTGCAGGTGCATGGGGACGTATCCGCCAGGCAGGCTTGACCATCCAAGACGGATAAAAAGTGCCTGCTGGATGAGTGAGGTCCACTACCTGGGCACCGGGTAGGTGGGGGGGCCTTGAAAGCCAGAGCCCGGGAAAAGTGGATGCCATCGCATCCTGGCCCGCCCCAGGACAAGAAGGCAGTTGATGTCCTGCATGGGCACCGCTTGGGTTACTATAGGAGGTTTGTTTCCACACTATGTAGAATGGGGGGTGAACAAAAATAAGCCCCTGACAGACCTCACCCGGGTAGAGGTTGACCTCCGCAGTAGATTGACAAACGATGCTCCCAGTACTATCAAGCCGCGACTTCACGGCTGATGTATTGTACTAACCAACCGAAACCTCACTTTGGCCACGGTTTGCAGTGATCAGCAAGTGTGGACACAAACTGGACAGGAACCATCCGTTATTACCTGAAGCCGGGGAATGTTCTGCCGAGAGAAGTGGCCCTATTCTCCACCTGGAGGTAAGAATGCTGGCGGATAGATGTGGCCTGCTGCGCAGCTGCAGCCCTACCTATAGGGCCGTTTCATTTTCATTTGGAGACATAGACCACTACCTCTGAGCTGGTTACCACGACGGTCTACGGTACCAATGGGAGGTTGCTACACTGGAGCCTGGCGTTCCAACAGTACAACTTTTCGCCATACGCCACCGAAGGGCCGAGACCTCGGGCATCGCCGATGGGTTGTTCCAAAGGCGAAGGGGGCAGGTGGCCGTTTGTGTGGAGACCGAGAAGGTTGCTCTTGCCCCTAGCGCCCTCTAAGAGGGGTGGTCTGTGTGTGAGGAAAAATTCACTCCAAAAAATGGAATTCATCCCAATTTCGTATTCTAGTCAGATCTCTACAGATGGCCCCAGCCCAAGGAAAGATCAATTTACACATTAATCAGACAGGTGCCAAGACCCATTGTAAATGCTCTCCATAGGAAGCTAGCCAGCAGGATAAGGTTGACCCATCAAAAAGATCCCTCCATTTCATTAATTAGCATTGAACAAATGTGCCATCTCCAACTCCAAGCTTTCAAAGACTACAATTAATCCAACCTAGCCGACCATGTCTCCGATATTTCATTTTAAGATTTATAGGCAATCCGCTTATAAACTGGCACATGGCGAGTTCATATATCTTTAAAATAGGGAACTCCCCGCACACATCTCCACCACACTCCCGGGTTTCTGGGGCGCCTCCACTCCATTGGGGACACGAGAAATCCAGAAACTGGACCTAGGGAGTCCATAGGATAGGGGTTTGTTTTGTCTGATACCCGGGGTAGTGTAGGTCAGCCGGTTGTGATAGTGCATACCGGCTCTGCCATGCCCCGCCGCTTATGGTCCATTTCTGTGTTTCTATCTGTAACTGCATTGACCTTGAGCAGGAGGAGTTCACAGCCCGTCCCAGGGGGTGTGTGGGGGGTGTATGGGCTCCACGTGGGCTATTCCCCTCACAGATATAAGCAGGAGCCAGGGTTGGCTCAACCGTGTGATACATGGTGGGGGGGTACCTAAGGCAGTTCCAAGAGCTCCCACACCGCAGATGCCAGGGCCACAATAAGCCCTTCCCATGTTGGGCCGAGCCCAAGGTATCTAGACACATTTTACTGCCTTTGTCGGTAAAACTCATACTTATATTTGCACCTCTTGACTCCTTATCTGTACATTATTATCCTTTTTATATAATTTGTCTAGTGTGCCACTCCCAGGGCTATAATTAAATCTATATAAACTTTCATCGTGTTAGGTCTGTCTTGTTACATCGGCCTCAACGCCTAGTACTCGGGTCTATATTATATAGCTACGCCAGGCTGGTTTCGGCTTGTTATAGTCGGTCACGCACCGGGTCTTTATAACTAAACTAGAAATGGTGGCAGCACGTTCAGGATTCTGGACGAGGAAAGTATTCTTTCGTCCTCCCTGGTTTCTCCTGTGCCCGTGTGGACAGGGCGTTAGTTATAAAAAAAAAAAATTAAATAAAAAATAAAAACAGTGAACAGTATCTGGTGTCATCTTAAGAACCCACTGGGGGTCAGCGCAACGTCCCAATATTTACCCCATGTTCAGGCCGTCGACCCTCGAGTGGGCTGGCGGGCAGGCTTTTACCTGACACAACACACAAAACATGACAGTACTAAACTCCAGTTCCTGCACCCCCTGAAGGTCATGCCTGGGGCTGATCTTCTGGGATTGCGGGTTATGAAGCTTGTCACGAGGCACACCACAGTTCCCAATTTTATTTCAGACACTGGTTGGCATGCACATAACCGTTCCCTAGGGCACATGCGCGTCAACCCTCATCGATTTAGAGGGCCAGGGCTCCATTGATTGACAATCAGCCGATGCTGGGCCCTATATTGTCACTTCTCCTTCATAAACTTGCCACTGTGTTGATGTAATAACTCTGTGCATTATTTGCCTTGCTAAACCCGAAACAATTTTTTTAGGATACAGCACCGCTTGTCACGGTCAGAGGTAGTGGATCCGCTAGACCACCGCAAGTGATGGCGTAAGCCACACCAGGGAGCGGAATCTAGTAGAAACGGTTTTCACAAGGAGCCCGCCGCAAAGCGGGATTGACTTGGCTCGGCGGGAAACTCACCAGGTCGCTTCCATGGTGTGGACTTGCTTGCAGCGGCAGCCCACCATGGCGGTGAGCGTTGGGTCAGAATCACTAGACGTTGTCGGGAAGGCAGTAGGTCAGGGCTAGGCGGCAGAGGTTTTGTGGTCGAGGGACGGAGGAAGCTGGGCGGTACGGTTCACGGGTTGACAGACGATGTACGCAAGGAACGCTTTCTCTATAGGCAAATGGCACTAAGATCCGCACAATGAACTCAGGACGGGGCCAGGCTTAAATAAGGGCAGCAACCGGCAATACACAATTACCGGTGCGCTGGCCTGCGACCCGGGTCGCTGTTCGCAGGCCCACCCGTGACATTACCTCCCCCTTCGGCTTCCCCCTCTTTCTGGCCTGAAGGAAATTCTGAATGATATTACAGTCCAGAATATTGTCCTCTGGCTCCCAGGACCTCTCTTCGGGCCTGAACCCCTTCCAGTTAATGAGGAAAAACCGCGTCCCTCTGACCGTCTTCATATCTAGAATCTCCTTTACCATAAAGACATCGGTGGCATAGGCCTCAGGAGTAGGAGGAGCAACTACCCGAGAGAAGCGATCTAGGATGACCGGCTTCAGAAGAGAGACATGGAAGGAGTTCGGGACCCGCATAGTGGGAGGAAGGTGGAGCTTGTATGCCACTGGGTTTATGTGCTTAAGCACCTCGAGCAGACCCAGGAACCAGGGGCCAAGCTTATAGCTGGGAACCTTGAAACGGATATATTTAGCCGACAACCACACCTTGTCACCAGGAGAGAAGATCGTCGGGGGTCTTCGCTTTTCGTCAGCTTGCGCATTGGTACAAGCAGACGCCTGGAGTAGAGAATGGTGCGTCTGCTTCCAGATAGCTGTCAGGTCCTGGACCAGCTCCTCCATGGCAGGGACCTCAGAGGGTACAGAAAGGGGGAGGGGTGGGCGGGGATGTCGCCCGTAGACAATGAAGAAAGGAGCAGCTCCGGCAGACTCCGTGTCTAAGGAGTTATAGGAAACTCAGCCCAGGGCAACAAATTAGACCAATCATCCTGGTGTGCAGAGACAAAGTGGCGCAGGTAGCAGCCTAGGGTCTGGTTTACTCTCTCCACTTGCCCATTAGACTGGGGGTGATAGGCCGAAAAAATGTCCAGTTTCACTTGTAGCTGGTTACAAAAGGGAGCGGCAGAATCTAGAGACAAATTGGACACCCCGGTCCAACACTATGGACGACATGTATGAATCTCGCCACATCGAAGCGCATGTTTCCGGCGAAATTTGCACTTGATTTATGTCGATGGCGAGGTGCGCTCATACATACCATGTAAAGTCCACCGCACCTCGTCAGTGTGTGAGGCGCAGTGCGGGACTTAGGCGCAGTGCGGGACTGCGCCTAAGATTCGCTGCCCGACGTAGTGTGATCATACATGCCATGTAAAGTCCGCCGCGCCTCGCCAGTGTGTGAGGAGCAGTGCGGGGACTTGGGCGCAGTGCGGGACTGCGCCTCATATTCGCCGTCCGCGGAGGTGCGCTCATACATAAGCGGAACAGTTCACCGCGCTTCGCCAGTGTGTGGGGCGCAGTGCGGGACTTAGGCGCAGTGCGGGACTGTGCCTCACATGTATTCCGATTCGAGACAGGCTGGAAAACAGCTAGAAATCATTAAAGATGTCCGTGCAGAGTATGAATCAAAAAATCGCCCTTATAAAGGCGTAAAACATTCTCTGAAAAAGAGCTCAAACCTACTAAAAAAAATACATAAATAAAATCACTTTCCAAAAATCTAAACGGCGCAACATCGGGGAATTTGGATATTGAAAATTCCGGGAAAATACAGTAATTCAAATTCTGTAAACTCTTCTCATTAGTCGGCAGAAACAAGCCAATCAGAATAGGAGCGACAGTGAACCATTATAAACTATGGAGAAGTATGGACCAATCAAAATCAAAGGCGGGACAGTTCAAAATACAGTAAAAAATGCAGAAAAGAGCTGATTGTTTGAGCTAGCGGGGGCTTGGCAATCCTGGCCAATCAGAATAGGTGCGACAGGGACCCATTATAACCTATGGAGAAATATTGACCAATCAAATTCAAAGGCGGGACAGTTCAAAATACAGTAAAAATGCAGAAAACCAGAGCTGATTGGTTGAGCTAGTGGGGGCTTGGCTATCCCGGCCAATCAGAGCGCAAGCTACTTGTCCCATAAAAGTCTAAGGACAGATCGGGTCAATGAAATCTCAGCTCTCCGCGCCGTGCGGCATGGAGTATGATTACAAAAAATTTTTTTATTAGGTGTAAAATATCTGAAAAAGAGCTGAAACCTTCTATAAACATAAATCAATCAAATCACTAACAATGCGTTTGTCGCCGTCACCGGCGCTACATCAGGAATTGGGATATAGAGAATTGCCGGGAAATACAGTAATTCAAATTCTGTAAGCTCTTCTCATTGGTCGGCAAAAAACCAACCAATCAGAATAGGAGCGACAGTGGCCCATGATAAGCGATGGAGAAGTATGGACCAATCAGAGCGTGAGCTACTTGTCCCATTGTAGTCAATGGAGAGATCGGGGCAATGAAATCTCGGCTCTCAGAGCTGTGCGGCTTGTAGTGTGATTAAAAAAATCATTTTTATTATGTGTAAAACATTATCTGAAATTGTGCTGAAAACTTCTATAAACATAAATCAATCAAATCCCTAACAACGCGTTTGTCGCCGAGACTGGCGCTACATCAGGAATTGGGATATAGAGGAAATACAGTAATTCAAAAAGTAATGAGAATTGCCAGGAAATACAGTAATTCAAATTCTTTAAGCTATTCTCATTGGTCGGCAGAAACCAACCAATCAGAATAGGAGCGACAGGGAACCATTATAAGCTATGGAGAAGTATGGACCAATCAAATGAAAAGGCAGACAGTTCAAAATACAGTAAAAAAGGCAGAAAAGAGCTGATTGGTTGAGCCCAGGCGGCAGATATGAATCCACCAATCAGATGTAGTGCGTCTATTTTGAATGGAGAAAGAAGGGCGCGATAGAATGGCGCCCTAAAAGTTATTACTGTCTATGGGAAATATTCTAGTACTGTGATTGGTTGGTGAGAAGAGGGGCTCGTCCTGCTTAGCCAATCAGCGGCTGAGCTACCTTCTCATAGATTTCTATTTGGTAAAGAAATGCAGAGCGAGCTCTGTTTGTGATTGGCTGAGTTAAAAGAGGCGCGGTTATTTGGACCAATGGGAAAGCGAGCGACGCTCCTATGGGTTTTCTAATGCAATCTGTAATAAAACTGTACGTGCCCGAAATAAAATGATAAGACTCCCGAAGTTGTACCGATGTGTATATAAAATGATCAATAATATGGGGGTAACAAAAAAAAAATATTAATTCAATAAATTCATTTTTATTTCTTTATTTTCGTTAGCCAATGATCAATAGTATGGGTGTAACGAAAATAAAGAAATAAAATGAATTTTATTGATTAATTTTTTTTTTTCGTTACCCCCATATTATTGATCATTTTATATACACATCGGTACAACTTTGGGAGTCTTATCATTTTATTTCGGGCACGTACAGTTTTATTACAGATTGCATTAGAAAACCCATAAGAGCGTCGCTCGCTCTCCCATTGGTCCAAATAACCGCACCTCTTTTAACTTAGCCAATCACAAACAGAGCTCGCTCTGCATTTCTTTTCCCCATAGAACTCTATGAGAAGGTAGCTCAGCCGCTGATTGGCTAAGCAGGACGAGCCCCTCTTCCCACCAACCAATCACAGTACTAGAATATTTCCCATAGACAGTAATAAATTTTAGGGCGCCCTTCTATCGTGCCCTTCTTTCTCCATTCAAAATAGATGCACTACATATGATTGGTGGATTCATATCTGCCGGATGGGCTCAACCAATCAGCTCTTTTCTGCCTTTGTTACTGTCTTTTGAACTGTCAGCCTTTACATTTGAGTGGTCCATACTTCTCCATAGCTTATAATGGTTCCCTTCGCTCCTATTCTGATTGGTTGGTTTCGGCCGACCAATGAGAAGCGCTTACAGATTTTGAATTACTGTATTTCCCGGCAATTCTCTATATCTCAATTCCTGATGTAGCGCCGGTGACGGCGACAAACGCGTTGTTAGTGATTTGATTGATTTATGTTTTTAGATGGTTTCAGCTCTTTTTCAGATAATGTTTTACACCTAATAAAAAAAAAATTTTTTAATCACACTCCGTGCCGCACGGTGCTGAGAGTCGAGATTTCATTGCCCCGATCTCTCCATAGACTACAATGGGACAAGTAGCTCGCGCTCTGATTGGCCGGGATAGCCAAGCCACTGCTAGCTCAGCCAATCAGCTCTTTTCTGCATTTTTACTGTATTTTGAATGTTCCGCCTTTGATTTTGATTGGTCAGTATTTCTCCATAGGTTATAATGGGTCCCTGTCGCTGCTATTCTGATTGGTTGGTTTATGCCGACCAATGAGAAGAGCTTACAGAATTTGAATTACTGTATTTCCTGGCAATTTCCACGATACTAATTCCTGATGTTGCGCCATTCTAGATTTTTGGAAAGTGATTTTTTTTATTTTTTATTAAATAAGGCTTGAGTTCTTTTTCTGACAATGTTTTACACCTTTACAAAGGCGATTTTTTTTGGAATCATACTCCATGCCGCACGGCGCTGAGAGCCGAGATTTCTGTTGCAATCTTCTATATGTTTCCTCTCATGTTCTGTTCTCGCTTCACTTCGCCTCCACCGGATCATTTAGACCAGAATCAACTAGGTCTGTCTGTCGGAGCTGGCGAGCGCTGCAATGCGCCGCACTTTGCCGACCCGCGATCGTACATGCCTCGGAGTTTTCGAGCGCGCCACGTCCCGCCCCGGTATGCCTGCACTGCGCCCACACCGTGCCCATTGCACGCCCCTTCATGCGAGGTGCAGCTGAAAGTGGCGAACGCTGCGCCTAACATCGCATCCCTGCGTCCGACAGCGGATTTGGGCCGGTGAGGCGCAGGATACGCCAGAAAACAGGTGAAAAGCCCGTTCATACATGTCGCCCTATTTGCCAAGGAAGCCCATGCAGCCGGAAAATATGTTGAAAAAATAGACTGGCAAGGCGAGGGGCTGAGGGTAGGTCCGGCAGAGGAATAAAGTGAGACATTTTGGAAAACCGGTCTGTAACCACCCAGATCACAGTGTTACTAGAGGAAGGAGGGAGATCCGTGATAAAGTCCATGGCCACATGGGTCCAAGGACAGCTGGGTATCGGTAGTGGAAAAGCAGACCTGCCGGCTTGAGACGAGGGGACTTGTTACGGGCACAGGAAACGCAGGACTCCATGAAATCACGAACATCCTGGACTAGACCCGGCCACCAGTAAAATCGAGAGATGAGGGAGCAAAACCTCTGCACCCCTGGGTGCCAAGCCATACGGGAGCAATGACCCCAAGACAGTATCTTCTTCCGAAGAGCCGGACGAACGTATGTCTTGCCGGGAGGAATACGTTGTAGATCTACGGGCACGGCAGATATAAGCCGTTCTGGAGGGATAATGTGCCGTGGAGTGGGTTCGATCCCAGTCACATCCAAAGCACAGGAGAGAGCGTCAGCCCCGACATTTCGTTCCGCAGGGTGGAAATGAATTAGAAAGTTAAATCGGGAGAAGAAGAGGGACCAACGAGCCTGGCGTGGATTTAAGCGTTGAGCAGTTTGGAGATATAACAGGTTTTTATGTTCGGTATAAATGTTGACTGGGTGACGAGCCCCCTCCAAGAGATACCGCCAGTCCTCCAGCTTGATGGCCAGTAACTCCCGGTCGCCAATTGAGTAATTCCTTTCTGCAGAGGAAAAACTTTTAGAGAAAAAAACGCAAGTGAGGGTCTTGCCTTTGGGCCCTTTCTGGGAGAATACAGCCCCGGCCCCCACCGAGGAAGCATCGAACTCGAGGAAAAACGGTTTCTCTGTATCTGGCCGGGAGAGCACAGGCGCAGAGGCGAAGGCAGATTTTAACTTGGTGAAGGCTTCCTCTACCGCCGGTGGCCAGAGCTTTGGATTGGCGTTCTTCTTGGTTAATGCCACTATGGGGGATACTAGCGAGGAGAAATGTGGTATAAATTGTCTGTAATAATTGGCGAACCCCAGGAATCTCTGTATGGCTCGGAGACCCATGGGACGTGGCCACTGTAGGACGGCAGACAACTTAGCGGGATCCATCTGCAGGCCCTTGTCGGAAATGATGTAGCCGAGGAATGGTAGGCTCTGCTGATGGAACAGACACTTCTCGAGCTTGGCATAGAGGCGGTTGGCTCTTAGACGTCTGAGGACTTGTCGTATATGAACTTGATGGGACTCAAGGTCGGGAGAGAACACCAGAATATCATCCAGATAGACGACCACGAACGTATACAGGAGGTCCCGGAATATGTCATTGACAAATTCTTGGAAGACAGCTGGGGCATTGCAGAGACCGAAGGGCATGAACAGGTACTCGAAGTGCCCATCGCGAGTGTTGAAGGCGGTCTTCCATTCATCACCCTCACGTATTTGTATGAGGTTATAAGCCCCTGGCAGATCCAATTTAGTGAATATCTTGGCACCTCGTAGCCGGTCAAAAAGCTCCGTGATCAGGGGCAGAGGATAGCGGTTCTTTACCGTGATCTTGTTGAGCCTCGAATAGTCTATGCAAGGACGTAGGGTACCATCCTTCTTAGCCACGAAAGAGAACCCGGCCCCAGCTGGAGAGGAGGACTTGCGTATGAACCCCTTCTGGAGATTCTCCTTGATATAAGTAGACATAGCCAAGGTCTCAGGTACCGACCGAGGGTAAACCCTGCCCCGTGGAGTAGACGTCCCGGGCAGAAGTTCAATAGGACAGTCATATGGGCGATGGAGAGGCAAGGACTCAGCTTGCTTTTCGGAGAAGACGTCCGCAAAAGCTGGATACGGAGCGGGAAGGCCCGCCAGAGGCTTTGACGGTACTGGAGAAGCGGTAAGCACCGGGTGAGGTGTCACCAAACAGCGAGACTGACACTCAGAACCCCAACTCAAGACTTCACCCATCTGCCAGTTAAGCACGGGAGCATGACGCTGCAGCCACGGGATACCCAGGAGAATGGACGAGGAAGAACGGGGTAGCACGAAAAAAGTCTCTCTTTGTGCAGGACTCCTACTTGTAGGACCAGAGGCTCAGTGTGGAACCGAATTGGATCCCTGAGAATCTCTCCACTGACAGAGGAGATGAGTAGGGGCTTCTCCAGGCGGATCACGGGGAGGTTATGCTGGGACACCAGGGTAGCATCCAAGAAATTACCAGCCGACCCAGAGTCCAGGAAAGCAGCCATGTGAAGCTGGGAACCTGACCCAGTGCCGACGATCACGGGCATGGTCAGACGAGGAGAGGCCTTGCTCTCACCTAGGGACGCCTCTCCCACGTACCCTAGGTGCACCCGTTTCACGGATGCTGAGGACGCAGTGGGCAAGTTCTGCAGAAATGGTCAACTGCCACAGTACAAAGGTTCTCCTCACGTCTTCTGGTTAGCTCCAGTGCAGACAGGGGGGCTCTATCTACTTCCATGGCCTCATCGGCAGCAGGCAGAGAGAGCAACTGTGGCAGCCTTTGGAATACTGGAGCCAGACGAGGGAGACGACGGGGTCTAGTCGGTTCTTGTTCTTGCCGGAGCTCTTCCTGGCATTCGGAGAAACGGATGTCAATCCGAGTGGCCAAGGAGATAAGGTCACTCAAGGAAGACGGGAGGTCCCGGGCGGACAAAGCATCCTTGATGCAGCTGGAGAGGCCCTTCTTGAAGATGGCAGTCAACGCCGCTTCATTCCACGATAATTCAGAAGCAAAGTGCGGAAACGTACTGCATAATCGCCTACAGATGAGTCCCCTTGGCGCAGGTTTAGCCAGGCGGTCTCGGCAGAAGAAGCCCGGGCAGGTTCCTCGAAAACAATTCTGAACTCGGTGAGGAATGTAGCAAGGTTGGCCGTGATCAGGTTGTCCCTGTCCCAGAGGGGGGTAGCCCAGGCCAGGGCTTTCCCGGAAAGAAGGCTGAGCACGAACGCCACCTTTGACCATTCGGCTGGGAATTGGTTGCCCATTAACTCCATATGCAGGGAGCATTGGGTGATAAAGCCCCTGCAAGCCTTGGAGTCCCCATCGAACTTGGTCGGCATAGACAGACGGAGCCTTGGACCAGCGGTCGGTGCAGGAACCGAAGATGCGGAGGGAGCCACGGGTGCAGGTTGCTGCTGCTGTGCGGCCAAGAACTGCTGCATCATGGCGGAAAGATGGCCGAGTTGCTGGGCTTGCTGAGCGATCTGTTGTGACTGCTGAGCCACGATGGTGGTGAGGTCAGCGTCAGGCGGCAGAGGCGTGTTGGCGGGATCCATGGCTGGATCTTACTGTCACGGTCAGAGGTAGTGGATCCGCTAGACCACCGCAAGCGATGGCATAAGCCACACCAGGGAGCGGAATCTAAGTAGCACCCGGTATTCACTAGAGCCCGCCGCAAAGCGGGATGGACTTGCTGCAGCGGGAAACTACCAGGTCGCTTCCACTGGCATAACTTGCTTGCAGTGGCAGCCAAGGGTGAGCGTGATACAGAATTGCTAGACGTAGACGTAGTCGGGGACAGGCAGTAGGTCAGGACAGGCGGCAGAGGTTCGTATTTGAGGGACGGAAGCTGGGCGGTACGGTACACGGTAGACAGACGAGTCTCAAGGAACGCTTTCTCTATAGGCACATGGCACTAAAGATCCGGCACAAGACTCAGGAAGGGGCAGGCTTAAATAAGGGCAGTGACCAGCAATACCCAAAACCGGTGCGCTGGCCCTTTAAATTTCACAGAGCCGGCGCGCGCGCGCCCTAGGGAGCGGGGAAGCGCGTGCCGGGAGACTGGAGCTGCAGCAGGAGCGCGGCCGGGTAAGTAGGCAGGGACCCGGCCGGCAGGGTGAGCGTGCCCACCGCCTGATATGCGGGCAGTGGTGCTGCTCGTGGAGGGACCATGGGTGCGCCTGCGACCCGGGACAGGGTTCGCAGGCCCACCTGTGACACCGCTAAAATATAAACAAAATAATCAATATGTGCAAGCTTAGAAGACCTCAATCCTCCTCTGTACAAAAGCAATAAAAGCAGCACCACCAAAAATAAAAAAAATTATTGTTTAATCACCCAAGTCAGTACATTCCATGTTTCAGCTCCTCCATGGAACCATTTTCAAGCACAGTGTGTCCAAAACAAAACATACATCTATACCCAAACATATAATTATATGTTACACTGTGCTTGAAAATGGCTCCATGGAGGAGCTGAAACATAGCATGTACTGACTTGGGTGATTGAATTATCCTTTTATTATTTTTAGTGGTGCTGCTTTTTTATTTATCTTGCTAGCTGTTCTTGGATTTGACCTTTGCTACGTACTCTGACTATTCTGTGCCTGCTGCCTGACCTGACATTCTCCCTGCTTCCTGCCCTGACCTTACCACTTGTCCATTGACCACATCTCAAGTTTGCTCCTCCTGTTCCATGCCTGCACCTTCGCTGTCACCACGAGCGGCCACTTCAGTGGTAGCATTCTGAGAGTCCCTTGTAGCAGAGTCCAAACCACCTTGTGGTGGGTTCTTGTGAATACCGGTGGGGCTCCTTAGACTCTGCTCCCTGACATGGTTTATATCCATCTCTTACAGTGACCCAGAGCATCCACTACTTAGTTTGTTACAGAGTTCAAGCTGCACAATATGATATTGGGGGTTACCGATCACAGCCGCAGCACAATCTTCAGGGGGGGTGGGTGGTCTTCTGCCCTTCCCCCCAATGAGACTGTAAGCTGTGTTCTGTATTCCTATCTCCCCACTACCTCCACCTTTGACCCCATAATACCTTCACTTCCCCTATCACCCTCTCCTCCTAACACCCCACAACCTCCCCACCTTCATCTTTTATCCTATAGTCCCTTCAACTCCACCTATCCCCCTCCTACACCTAAAACCCCATAACCTCGCCACCTCCACCTATTACCCCATAGCTCCCTCACCTCTACCTATCAGCCCCACCACTTATTATGCTTTAACCTCCCCACCTACCACCCTATGTGGAGTTTGTACAGAGGGGGAGCACAGGTAGAGAAGTGCTAGAAAAATTTGAAATCTAAGATATTTGTGTGTGAAACAGGTGATATATTGTTCCAGGGTCCTTTGGGGTGGGGCTAAAAGTTGTGGTTTGTGCTGTTTGTGTTTATTTCTTATTTATTTTACATAAGATCAGAAGAAGACCTCTGTGGGTTTTATATAACTTTTTTTTATGTTGCTTATTTCCCATCTAAGGGTATGCCCATAAGGCATGGTTTTTTGGTCGGGTTTTTCAGATGGTTTGAGAATTTGGAAACCATATGAAAACCATCCCCATAGACTTTAGAATAGAAAATCCGTTCAGTAGTCTACACAGAATGAATTTTCAGCTGCTGGCATTCTGAAAAACTTAGAGCACTCACAATCTTCTGTCTGTTTTTTGGGCGGAAGGTGTGCAATTATATGATTATGGGGGCGGGTGAATCCGCAAACCGTGGACATAACCATCCCCAAAACGATGCAAAACACAATAAAATATCGGCTGGATTCTTAAGCAGAATCTGACCACCATTTTACATATACCATGTGGCTGTACAATAACTGGGGCTGATATGCACTACTCCAAAAAGTTAGGGATATTTGGCTTTCGGGTGAAATTTATGTAAAATGTAAAGATTTCATGCTACAGTGATATTTTATCCTGGAAGTAGGTCATTAAAGTTGTAGTATGCAATGTTGATTTTCTTTTCTCAAATAATTTAATGAAACAATACCATCAACAGTGGAGGGTATACACCATCAAAAAATGTCAATGTTTCAATAACGTGTCATGTGGCCCTAAGTATTAATTACAGCTTGACAATGACATCTCATGCTGTTCAAAAGCCAAGATATCGAATGCTGAGGCATAGCATCCCACTCTTCTTGAAGGGCCCCCCTCAGGTTATTGAGGTTCAGGAGTACAGGCTTATGAGCTTCAACATGGCAACTCAGCTGATCCCACAGGTTTTCTGTGGGGTTCAGGTCTGGAGAAAGTCACTAGCAAGAGTAATTCAAGGCACACCTTCTGAATGCTTTAATGTTTAAATAACAGCGTTTTGATAATGTCCAGACTAGAGGAACGTTTTTGGCTCACAAGAGCCTGCCTCAGAGAAATATCTGAAAGGAAAACTTCAGTAATTAATTAATGAGAAATGTCTGTAATGTGACAAAGTAGGGAAGGCACATAAAGATAAAAGCATAGGTAGGAAATTAGATGGAGAAAATCACTAGACACAGGTTTAGTCCTGACTAGTCTCAACATAGACTCTGTTACTTACAGAGTGGCTTTTCTCTTAGCAGCATAGTTTCACCAAAGCCCATCCACAGGCTGGCAGGCCAAGTCTAGAATGTGGAAGTGGCCTCCCACCCATCACTCTGGCCACTTCAGGAATAGCAGGTCGTGAACTAGCTTCTGGAAGCAGCTATGCCTAGCAGCTACCAAGCAATCCTTGTAGTGAGACAACCCCTTTAAGCCATGCAGCCACATTTATTTTAGATGAATAAAAGGCTTTCACCTGGCATCTCTTTCTAACAAGCATATTTGTTTTTTTTGGAATTGAAGTGTCATGAAGATGAACACTGAATAAGCTAACTGAGGCCAGTATACAGTATAAAGTTTATGTAATAATAATAATAATAATAATAATCTTTATTTATATAGCGCCAACATATTCCACAGCACTTTACAATTTGGAGGGTGTAGGTACAGACAAAAGACATACATTGCACAATGAAAAGCTACTTACAGATGAGACACAAGGTGAGAGGGCCCTGCTCGCAAGAGCTTACAATCTATTAGGTTGTATGGGTGAGACGAAGGGTAAGAAGTGCTAGATTTACAATGGTCCAGCCATGTGACATAAATATGGGGTTGTTTTATGTAGAATTCGGATGAACCTGCCACCCAAACAGTACATCTATATACAGTTAAGTGCCGAAAATGAGAAGAGTGCGCTAGGGAGTGGTGGTGGTGGGGGAGGGTGGGGGGTTTTAGCCATTAGGGATTCTGGTAGGCCAGAGTGAGAAGATGTGCCTAATCACCCGCGGGAGCATGTTCCAGAGAACTGGTGGCTTTTTTGCAGTTTCTTGCTGTGATGTCCACTCCTGGGAAAATTGTTTTTCAACTGTAAATAATCTTTCTCACAGTAGAATGAGTAACTTCAAATTGTTTGAAAATGGCCTTATAATCCTTCTAAAACTTATGGATAGCAACAATTGTTTCTCTAAAATCATTGCTGATGTCTTTCCTCCTTGGGATTGTGTAAACCAGACCAGACAAAAACGGTCAACATTTCTTCTTTAATAAAGGTGGTTACACTTGATGATGATCAATTAATTAAGGGCATTTATTAGCAGAAGCCAGCTTCTACTTACTTTAAGAAGCTAGCTGCTACTTACTTTTAATTCTTATAGCACAAGGAAGGGTGTGACTAATTTTCCATATAATGCCTACTTACTGTTAAATAAATAATGACACTGTAATTTGTCATGTTCTGTTGTTCATTTGATATTTTATATACTTCATTTTAAGACCTTCTAAGGACTATTTTTTTTATTTTGAGGGTGTATTTCTTTTTCTTATTTTTCTTGAGCTTTGAAAACAAAATTTGGGACAGTCTAGGGCGCTAGCATCATTTAGTGACCTTTAATTTTTAGGAATATTATGCATTTTCTATAAACTTAGGGCCACATGTATAAAAACTGTCTAGGTCAGGGCTGGGCAATTAATTTTCCCATGGTGCCGCATGAGGAAGTGGGATGGTTTTAGAGGGCTGGACTAATAAAAAAAAAATAGAGGGTGAACGGGGAAAAATTCGTTTTTGTTTTTTTTTGGGGGTCGGGGAAACTTACTCTGTACCCTCAGTAAGGCAGGTATATAGATACATCCCCCAGTTAGGTAGGTATATACTGCTCCCCTCAGTAAGGCAGGTATATAAAGCTCCCCTCAGTAAAGGCAGGTAAATAAAGCTCCTCTCAGTATGGCAGGTATATAGATATATGTCCCCTCAGTCAGGCAGGTATATAGGTGTAGCTCTCCTTAGGCAGGTTTATACAGCTCCCCTCGGTAAGTTAGGTATATAGATATATCTCCCCTCAGGCAGGCAGGTATATAGGTGTAGCTCTCCTTAGGCAGGTATATAGATATATGTCCCCTCAGTCAGGCAGGTATATAGATATAGGTCCCCTCAGGCAGGCAGATATATAGATATAGGTTCCCTCCAGAAGGTATATAGATAGATATAGGTCCCCTCAGGCAGGCAGATACATACATATAGTTCCCCTCAGGCAGGTATATAGATATAGGTCCTCACAGGCAGGTATTTAGTTATAGGTCCCCACAGGCAGGTATATAGATAGTTATAGGTTCCCACAGGCAAGTATATAGTTATAGGTCCCCACAGGCAGGTATATGGTTATAGGTCCTCACAGGCAGATATATAGATAGTTATAGGTCCCCACAGGCAAATATATAGTTATAGGTCATGTTAATACAAATGAACAACCTTCAGAAAATATCTTGGGCGTATTCCCATACGTGACTCCTGCACAGGGATTCCTCTTAATTATCCCTCCGGTAACTATGTATCAAACAGCCAGAAGTCAAATGCTATGAAGTGTTTTACTTTATTTAAGTTGCATAAGAGTGTACCTGTACACCTCGCAGCACGGCCGTGCTGCATAGCTCTCCTTGCTTAACCTACATTAAGAGATGTAACTTTTCTATTCAAGAAAATTGAAGTACTTTGTTGACGTCATATTGAGGTACTTGCTGTACTTTTTTAGCTGTTGTTATGGTGTTGTATTTATCTAACTTAAATGAAATAAAGCGCTTTATAGCATTTGGCTTCTGGCTGTTTGATACATTTTAGTTATAGGTCCCCACAGGCAGGTGTATAGATAGTTATAGGTCCCCACAGGCAGGTATGTAGTTATAGCTCCCCACAGGCAGGTATATAGATAGTTATAGGTCCCCACAGACAGGTATATAGATAGTTATAAGCCCACTCAGGCAGGTATATAGATATATGACAGAAATTAAAGATAACAAAACTAATGCTTACCTTACCTGCTTCCCGGCCAAGCGCATTCCTCTTTTGCCCGAGACATCATCATGCCGCCAGCACCGAGACGTTTCTCCGGCAGCTACTTGGCCACACAGAGTAATTACTCTGTGTGGCCGAGGAGAGGCAACGGCACGATGAAGTTACCTCATCGTGTTGCTGACCAATTCACAAATACCGGGGATATGAACAGTAGCGCTGACGGCCCGCCTAGGCCTCTCAGCATTACACGGCAGCGGCGGGCCTTTGCCGCTACTTTTAGTAGACCGGGCATTGTACGCCACGGGCCACATGCGACCAGGTCTGGTCTAGGTGTAAACTTTTTTGTTGCCCATAGCAACCAATCAGAGCTTCCCTCTCATTTTTTTCAGACCTCTATATGAAATTAAAGTGGATCTCTTAGTCTTTTGTATTCATTGTAGCAATTGTGGTTAGTGACAAACCAGTTTTTTTTGTAATAAGGCGTTGTATCCAATTTTCAAATTGTAAGCTTTTCAATAGATTTTCATGACATATCCATTAAATGGATTCGATAATTGCTTATGGGTGATGGGTACATAGTTATTAATCACACCCTACATAAAATGCATTTGTTATAAGCTTTTCCTGGCTTATATGCTAAACACCAACAAAAAAAATATAATGAACATGGTCTAAGACTCATTTGCTTTAGAATATGTGTGTTAGTTACCCAATAATTGTCTTTCCTCATTGCTGGTTTTACTGCTTGAGCTTCTAATCAGTCACTACTTGCTGCAGTGGAAATCAACTCCCAGGGACACATAGGGTGACATGTATGATCTAGTTTCAAAGAGACTAGTTCTAAATAGCTTTAAAGCAGTGTAGAATGCTCCAGAATGTATGAACCTGTTCTACTGCGGGTCATAGATTTGGCGCATTTTAGTTCCACTATGATAACTCAGGTTCAATTAAACCACTTTTAACTTGGTCTGAGTGTTCCAGCAGTAATATATCTAGTTTTGCCATCCTCCAGTCATAAATGTGTAGAATCATGTGATTGTGGTGCAACAGGCCCCCAGAACGCCCCCACATCTTGGGCACATTACAAAGTGCAAAGGGCACTGCAAAATGCACCTACTTTTGGATTGAGCCTGCTAATATATCGAGAGAACAGTGCTGTTACAGTTTTTGGGCTGAAAGGACACCAGAATACTGACACAGCAGAACCGTACATACATGTCACCCATAGTGTACCAGTATCTATATGGGCTAGTGCATGCAGAAATACATTTGCTGCCCTAAGTACTTTAACCATTTTACTTTGCAAATGGAATAGTCTATTTACCAGCTCATCGGTTTCTTTGAATTCTATACTGATATATGGGGTGATATCTAGGCATAATTTCAAAAACACATATAATGGTACAAATCCTAGGACAATTATAAAACTTAACCTTTAGTAATAGTATTATATAAAACTTAATAGTGCCAAATAAAATAATTGTGTAAATCTAAACTAAATTAAGAAAACACTATCCCTACCAAGCTGACTACCTAGCCAAAATATGGTGTATTCACCCTAATAAGGGCGTCCCCAACCTCGAACCTACCTAACTATACCCTAGGACTACCAGTGTTTGGGAAAATACTTTGGGAAAGTATTTTAAATACAAAATACTTATGACTGAAGTATTTTAAATAAAAATACTAATTACTTTAATCCTGAAGTATTTTAAATACAAATACTAAATACTACTTCAAAAGTATTTTCCAAATACTAAAATACTTGAAAAATGTAAACAAAAAATGTAATAAAAACAAAAAATGGATCAGAGGTCCTTTAGCCCACTAGGATTAGCATCTACCCTGCAGATATGTCAGTGGCCAGGATTCATTGTGTCCGACTCCTATAGAAGATGTCTGTCACATGGAGGAGAGGATGCTACAGTAAAGAGAAACATACAGGTACCTTCCTTTAGTTACTATGCCTATTAATGTCAGGCATTTGGGGATATTAATTTAGTTTCAGTAACTCCATGTGCTTCACATTAATAGCAGTTAACCCCATCATGTCCCTCATATTAACCCCTGTGTGCCCTATATAAGGGTTACTAATATGTGAGACACATGAGGGTACTAATAAAGGACCTTAATTATGAAGATACCTAATTATTACCTCCATGTCTCTCACATATCAGTAACTCTTATTTGAGGCACACAGGGGGTTAATGTGAGGGACATGATGGGGTTAACTGCTATTACTATGAGGCACATGGAGTTACTAAGCTGTAATGCACATGACCAGACTTTATCTGCAATGGTGGATTTCCCCCCCTCGGCTTATACTCAAGACAATATGTTTTCCCAGTTTTTTTTGGTAAAATTAGGGGCTTCGGCTTTTATCCGGGTCGGCTTATACTCGAGTATATACGGTAATTTTACGGAATGGATTACGCGATCGGGATGATTAAAAAGTAAAATTAAATCACGCTTCACTACAAGGTGGACTTGCGTTTCTGGAACGCGCTGGAATTTTCCCTCCTCTCGTCGCACGTCTCACGAGTTACGCGAAACAAGAGTGATGTCGTGGCTCGCGCTGTTTTTTTTTTTTTAAATGCGGTGAGGCAGGTTATTTAAATTACAACATTTGTTTTGAATTTAGAAAGTAATTAAAATACTTAAAATACTTCCTAAAAGTATTTTAATTACAAATACAAAATACTGAATAAAAAAAGTATTTTGATTACAAAATACAAATACCTGACAAGTATTTTAAATATTATTTTAATTACTTGTATTTTAAATACTCCCGAACACTGAGGACTACCATTAGCTAGAAAGTATGTCTATATTTATTATAGGCACCGTCTAAAGAACAACGCTGCAAAAGGTAAATAAACAGCGTGTGTCCCCAATATATAGCATCACACGATCTATATAAAAATAGTGTACAATTGATAAACTACTATTGTAGATACTACAGACAAATATATAGACTAGATAAATTATTCGAATGATAGCAAGATGTATAATACGCTATCAGGCTATATTACATGTATGTGCCACATAGACAATGCTATATATCACACTGTATATATCATAGCTAGTGTAGAAGCCCACTCGTACACACAGCATCCCAGATAATGTGTCCATATCACAGATCACAAACCACTTTCCAACGCATTTCTCTCCAAAAATGTATGGGGTTCATCAGGGAAACTCAAGGGAGGTGTACAACCAAAAATATATTGATAAGATAAACAATGTACAGCAACTCACGACCCTTCTGTCAAGATAATTAAGTCTGGGTTGCACCGGAAATCCTAGATAGTGCAGTAACGGTCCCACCATTGTAAGCCACCAAGCCGTAGTTTTATGAGCTTGGAGATCCGTTTTTGGTTTATGTAGGACTCCAGGCTTTACTTCTTTCAATCTTGAGGATCTGTTACTGCACTATCTAGGACTTCAGATGCAACCCAGACTTAATTATCTTACCAGAAGGGTTTTTCTCCCCCTATTCATTTGAAGTGGAGATGTGTGGTTTATTTGTGATATCTAGGCATAGTAATATGATGAAACACTGAACCACAGTAAGAAAGATAAAATAAAGTAATACACTTAGCTGTGCAGATTTATTAATACTGTCTAATACTTAGGCAGTGTAATTCTAAACTAGATAGTCTAGAAATGCACCTAGTTTATGACAGTTGTCATGCTACATAAAAATATAGTGCATCCTTAAACACTGTTGCTTAACTTAACAAGTTTCAGTATTTGTCTGAATATCACTGGCGCTTGATGTCATACTGCAAGTCATGCCTCTTTCTAATAAACCTTTACCCCTAAACCACTCCTTCTCGGGTGAGGATCAAAACGTGTCAAAAATTATCTAAATACATACATTTGGTAAAATGAATGAACATAATTTTTTTGCATTGGAATAGCAGTTTTCAATATAAAGTGCTGTTTTCAATATAAAGTGCTTGGCCGAATATTTTCCCAAATGACAAGTGAAAGTGTTCCAGAGTCACATAGGTGTCGATTTAAAAAGGGACATGGGTTAAGAGGTAGAGTGCCTTTTCAATCTTTGCATGCATACAGTACATGCCTTTCGAAAGAACATATTATGTTCAAATAACCTTTTCAAGTTTCAGATTTTGCTGATAACAGAAAATTGTGCAGATACTCAAAGCTCAACTTGATTATAAACTATTTCAGAAAGACCTTTAAAATTTGACAGTATGGCTAAAGGTGGCATATAATATTTGATTTTGAAAAATGTAGAGTAACCTAGGACAAAGCAATACATTTACTGCATTTACATTAAAATTCTTCTCATCATACATCTGTGGATGACAGAACTAAAGAAACTCTTGGATATTCAGGTTAAATAGGAGCTAAGAAGCAATGTTGATTGTGAAAAAGCTGCTGAATAAGCGAAGAAGACTATAGGATAATAGTAGTCTGAATGTCATATTACCACTGTATAAATGCTTTTTCAGACATGAATATGAATGGGGTCTATACAAAGCACAATATAAACTTGAATATGACACAGAAGACAATTCTTGTAAATGGAGGAAAGGATATGTATGGAAGTTAAAGGGGCAGAGTCTCTTAAAGGAGAGATAGTCAAAGGTTCTCCAATCTGTGAAAAATGGCATCTGAATATGGTGGAACAATTTCAGAAAAGTTTTCCTCAACATAAAATTGCAAACACTTTGATTATCCCATCATCCGTTAAGAATGACAGGAATCCTCCTGCTGTTTAGGCTTAATAGATCAGATGATCATGCCTCAAATAACTCTCAGAAATTATCAGCTGAACATGTGGCACGTGTAAGCTCGATAAAGTGGGAATGGTTGATTGCCAACCCTCTATAAAACTGAGTTGAGTCACTTGTCAGCTGGTGCAGAGTATACTGTTGATTAAAGCTTGTGTTTTGTGAATGGCTTGCATTCTGTAACTAGCATTTAGTCCTGTTGTGTCCTGCTTTGGTTAGTTTTTTGTTCCCAGTTGGTTAGAGCCCTGTTTACGTTTAGTTCTATGGTTTATTTAGTTCTGTTCTGTGTCAGAGTTTCAGTGTGTTCTATTCCTCAGTTCCCTTTGGTAGTTCTGTGCTGTTTTGGTTAGGGTAAGCATAGATGAGGGATATTGGCAGGGATTTCATCAGGGATGAATTAGGGCGGGAAGGATCTGAAGCTAGGGACAAGTTAGTTAGGAAAAGCTACTTGTTAGAGTCAGGTATTGTTTGGTGTCTTCTTTCTTGATTCAAGTAATTTACCATTGCATCCACTAGTGCATCTCAATAAATTAGAATATGACTGAAAAGATAATTGATCCCAATAATTTAAGTCAAATAGAGAAACCCATATATTGTATAGACTTATTACAGTATGAATGACAAGGTTTAATACAATACATTTGTGAGCACTATAACAAATAAAAAGAGTCCTGGAGAACATTCATTTTCAATGATATTCAAATTTTTTGAGATGCACAAGTACATCCGTACCTCTGTCATTGTCTGTCTTGCTGTCTACAATTTAATGTTAAGTCCCTACATTTATCTGTTATAGGGATGAGCGATTATAATCAACAAAGTTGAAATCGGCATGATTTTTAGGCTGATCGGAAATTTCCGATCACGCGATATTTTAGGTGACAATCTGTAGATAATCTATTACTATTGCTATAATTTTGGCGGCCAGCAAATCAGCTTAGAGCATAGAGCTGGGTGTGCGACGTCATGACTGTGATGTGTATGGTTGTCATTGGCTGGAAAAATCACATGACCTTGTTTTGCATAGAACTGCGTTTCCTGTTCAGTATCAGTGTTTCAGCGTCTCTCACTAGAGCAAGACGTGTGCTAGGTTTCTCTCAATACAGTTCAGGTCAGAGACACAGTTCTTCTCTTTATTCCTACAGAAAACTATGCTTTTAGCTGTGAACATTTGAACAGAGGAAGATTAGAGAATTTCAGCTCTTAGTTAGTTATACTGATACTTATAACGAAGCATCTAGCGCTGTAAAGCCGCAGGGGGGGGGGGGGGAGGACGGCCAGGCTGGCTTTGGAAAGGAGGGTGTATATTGTGCATTTTTTTTACCACTTTTTGGCCAGCACACCTCGCACCTGAGGTGAAATTGTACCTTTTATTTTGTGATCCAGTTTTTAAAGAGTTTTTTTTTTTCTTAAGGGAAAAACCACCCTTTGTTAAATTTTAAATTTTATTTGAGATTTTAAACACTGAAAATACATTTTTTAGTAACTGCTGGTGTATTTCATTGGTGAAAAAGCCACCTTTTCTTATCCGTATAACTTTTAAATAGCTGTTTTTCACTTTGGTGCAGCCCAGTTTTGTTCAAAGAGCCACCTTGTACTTACATTAGGATACAGAAATTTTCTAGTAACTGCTGGTGCATTTCATTGGTGCAATAACCACCTTTTCTTATCCGTTGTAACTTTTAAATAGCTGTTTTTACTTTGGTGCAGCCCAGTTTTGTTCAAAGAGACACCTTGTACTTACATTAGGATACAGAAATTTTCTAGTAACTGCTGGTGTAGTTCATTGGTGCAAAAACCACCTTTTCCTATCCGTATAACTTTTAAATAGCTGTTTTTCACTTTGGTGCAGCCCAGTTTAGTTCAAAGAGCCACCTCGTTCTTAAATTAGGATACAGAAATTTTCTAGTAACTGTTCTCGTGTGTTATTGGTGCAAAAAACGCAATTTCTCATCCGTGTAACAGTTTGGCGCAGATAGCGCAGTTGTATGATAGTTTGTTGAAAACTATCAATTCCTAGTCCTACTGGGCAGTTGTAAATCCCTGGAACTGAAGAAAGAACACTGTTGATTTTGTCTTACAGTTCTTCCACCAGACCGCATTTCACAGGTATTCGCTAGAAACAATTCTGTTTCTAATCCTAGTTGGCTGTAGGAAATTAGAGGGATTTAAGAATAGCTGTGATTTGCCGTCTTTCAATAAGAGACTGTCAAAAACTCTTCCATACCTTTTTAAATTTTTATCTTTCTGGACATGGAACGAAATGCAGGTGGTAAGCGAGCAAAGAGGGGTGTAGGACATGGAGGTAGAGGTACGAGAGAAGGTGCTCCTTCCAGTGCTGGTGCCAACACGCAAGCCAGCGGATCGTCAGTTGCAGGACCGTCTGGCCTGTCATCGCTGGGTCGGTGCCCTGTGAATCTCAGTAACGAACAGCGTCGCCAATCTGTTCTTCAGTGGTTAATGCAACCTGCATCCAGCAGTCTTACCTCCTCGTCCTCCCAGTCACGGCCACAAATGTCGTCAGCATCATCGTCAGCATCCGTCCAACATGAAG
Organism: Phyllomedusa bahiana; assembly: GCA_025379985.1. Classification (NCBI taxonomy): domain Eukaryota; kingdom Metazoa; phylum Chordata; class Amphibia; order Anura; family Hylidae; genus Phyllomedusa; species Phyllomedusa bahiana. Next base: position 28,896 of record JAODAL010017219.1, on the reverse strand, counting down.
CAATGATGATGGTCCATAAGAGCACTGTGCGGTTTTTTTGGGTCTTGGGGGCGGTTTTAAGTAAAATGGATAGTCAATGCCCATTCCACAAAAATTTACGGCTTAAAAGATACTTTCTTCCGGCCCCATTTTAATTGTGGGTCACGGTTTTTGGGGCTCATGCTGTGGCCCAGGACGGGTTTATATTTTGTGTCCCGTTTCCCCAACTAAAATTTGGTTGGTTCAAAGATTTCCTTTTTCCGGCATTTTTTTAATTTGGGGGTTTTCTTTGGGGTTTTAAAAGGGGTTTCATCCCTGTGGTACGGGGGACGGGGAAAATTTGGGTCAATGTCCTTTCCCAAACTAAAAGGGGGTGGTTCAAAGATTTTTTTTTTCCCGGGCATTTTTTAAATTTTCTTGGGGTCGGGACAGGTTTAATGGGTCAATACTCCCGGTCCGGGGAAACGGTATAGTAAAGGGTCCGGGTTCAAACTAATATGGTGGTTGAAAGTTCCCTTTTTTCGGAAACTTTTTTAATCTGTGGGCCCATGCAGGTTTGAGGGTTCATGTTTTCGGGTCCGGGCCAGGGTTTTAGTGTTTTTGAACGGCCCCGGCCCCCCAACCCCATCCCCGGGGGCGGGGGGGCCCCGTTCTTTCCCCCGGGCCCCCCTTCCCAGGTTTCCCTTTTTTGGGGGCGAGGGGCCCGCCGGGCCCTTTGCCCGGTTCGTGGGGGCGCTCACCCCGCGGGTTTGAAATAATTACCGACCCGCCCCAAAGAACTCAGCGCCGCCCGTGCGGGGGCGGCGACCCCCCTTTCCCTTTAAAAGGCGCTCGCCCGCCAGTCCCCTCTCTTTAAAAGGGGCCACTGACCCTATATAGGGGGCTCCTCCCCCCCGGGCAACCCTCTGCCGGATTTTAGTCCCCTTTTTTGGACCCTATTGGGAAAGCTTTTCTTGCCCCCGTTTGTGTTTCCCGTTGTACCGGCCCGTCTGGGTCCCGTTTCCGGGACCACAAACCCTTTTGCCCCCCTGCTTGATTTAAATCCCTGCCCCCAAACTACATTCCCCTAAACGTTTCTGTACCCCCCCTCCCTTTTTGGCTCCCAAACCCAAGCAATTTTCCGCCGGGTGGAAAACAAACCCGGGGGTTAGTTGCCGCAGCAAGTCCACCCCGCTTTGCGGGGGGTTTTGGGGGAAAACCGGGTTCTAATTTTTTTTTCCGTTCCCGGCGGGGGATTCCCCATGGGCTTGGGGGGGCCCAGGGGAAATCCACTCATGCCTTTTCCGTAAGGGGTTTTTCAGGTTTTTGGATTTCCCGCCAAGGTGCCCCTCCCTAGTGAAAGGGGGAACCGGGGGTGGGGCCAGTTTTTGCCAACAGTCACTTTTAAAAAATTGCGCAAAAGGTCACCCAGTTTTTAAAAGTTAAACCGTCTTTTTTGGGGGAAACCCTTCGGGGCGAAACCACCCCGGGGCACCCGGGGCCATTTTTCCAATCGGGGTTTTATTTCCCCATTTCCGCCCCGCAACGGTGGGCCCCCAAAGGCTTCGGGTTACCTCTACCTTTCCAAAGGGTTTTCCCGAAAAGGGAAATTCCATAAGGCCAGGCCGAGGTTTCATCACCCAGTGCTCAATGAAACCATTAAAATTTAAATTGGGGGAAACCATTTTCCCCACGGAGCGTTCTAAGGTGGTTTTTTTCGTGGGTTAAAGCTTTTTTTTCCGGGGAAGGGGCCCTTAGCAGGGGGCCAAACCCCTTTCTGTGGGTTGGGAAGGGAAACCCAGGCCCCAACGGATTCCCGGGGCCCTTTCTCCCAGGAGTTTCCGCAGCGTTTTTGGGGAAAAGGGGCCCGGGGGAAACCCTCCGCCGAAAACAGCCCCTCCAAACCCTGTGCCTCTATGGGGGCGGGGTTCCTGAGCACTTCCGGGGGTTTTTGCCCCCTTTGTCCAAAAATGTCCGGGGGAAAAACTTCCTCACCTAGGGTTCGGGGGGGAGGCGCCCCGGGGGGTGAAAAATTTTCCCTTTTTTCTAACGCATTTTGTTGCCTGTAAGGTGGGGGGAACTGATGCTGGTCTCACATTGGGGTCTCCGCCCCCCCGGGATTTTGGGCTCGGCTGGGAACTTTATCCCAAAGCCCCTTTTGGTATCGCAGAAAGGGTCTTTCGGTGGTCGGGTTTGGGGAAAAAACCCCTGGTCATCTGCTCGGTGGGGGGGGCGGGCGAGGCAAAGGAACTATAACAACCCGGGTCACCAAACCCACTGTCTCTTCCTGGGGGCCCTCCCATAAGGAGAAGACCCTCTTTCTATTTTTGTTACCACGCTCTTCTTCGCGCTTCTTTCCCGGACTTCCGGGGCTGCGACTCCATTTTTCCTTTAAATGGGACTGGAGTCGGGGGGAAGTCCCTGGCTGGGGGCCCCAAATGCCGAGCCGTTGTCGGGGGTGGCCCTCGCCCGGTGTTAAACCGGCACTCGCACGGCTCCCCGAAAAACTTTTGGGCCGGGGCCTGCCCCGAGTCCCAGGGGTTTTTCGCCGATGTTTTTTCGAGAAAAAAGGGCGGGGGACCCTTCCTCCTCATCGACCTTATGACTGCCCCGATGGGAACTTCTGCCGGGTCCCAAATTTCCCCCCCGGGGGCCCGAGTCTATCCCTTGTCCTTTCCCCGAGACAAAAGCTTGTCCGAATATACCGGGAGAATCTCCCAGAAGGGGTTCATACGGTAATCCCCCTTTCTCCCGCAGCGGCGGGTTTTCCTTCTTCGGGGAAAAAAAAGGAGGGTTTCCTTGCGCCCCTGCATAGATTATCGGGGTTTAAAAGATCACGGTGAAAATTTGGGTATCCGTGCCTTTTTTTTCCCTTTTGAGTCTTTGATGCTACGGGTTTGAAAAGATCTTCCCCCAATTTGGGGGACTTGGGGGGGGGCCTTTTAAATTTAAAAACCCGCTTTGGGGAGGGCGATGAGTGGAAAAAGGTTTTTTAAACCCACCGGGGACGGGCAACTTCGAGTACTTGGTCATCCCATTCGGTTTTGAAAAGCCCCAGCCTTTCTTCAGGAATTCGTGAACGACATCTTCCCCAAGGGATCCCCGTATACTTGTGTCGTAGTGTACCGGGACGACACCCTTGGTTTTACTCACCTGACTTGGGAGACTCCCCGCTTTCAGGGTTCCCCCAAAGGGTTTTGAGGCGCCTCCGGGCTAACCCCCCTATCGTAATTTGGGGAAAAAGTGCATCTTCCATCAAACCGCCTCCCTTCCGGGGAAAATTTTATTTTTCGGCCCAAAAGGGTTTGCAGATGGCCCCGGGGCAAAGTTTGTCTGCTGTCCTGAAAATGGTCGCCTTTTGGGTTTCTTCGGGTTACAACCCCTTCCTGGGATTTGTAATTTTTTCCCGGGGCAGTTAAACCCAAAACTTCTCCATAGGGGGTGGGCCCCCAATCGTGGCTCTCCCCAAAAAAAGGAACGCTAACCCGGGGAAAGCTGGCCTTTCCGGGGGCCGGGGAAGCAATTCTGGGGTTTTTTGGGAAGTCTGCTTTGCCCCCCGTTTTCTTTTCCTGTCAGGGCCCGGGGACCCTGCAAACCCGTTTGCATTGGGAAGGGGCGCCTCTTCTGTGGGGGGTCATTTTGGGGGTCTCACGAAAGGGACCAACGGGGGGGAAACGTCACTGCGGTTTCTTTTCAAAAACATTCTCCCCCGGGGGAAAAGGAATTTACCTTCGGGGGGGGGGGGGAAAGGGAGTTTTTTGGCCATCAAATTTCCCCTGGGGGAAATTGGCGTTATTGCGGGGAAAGGTCCCTCGAACCCCAAATCTGTATCTATTCAGACCCACAAAAACCTCCGTCCCTCCAGACGGCCACCCGACCCCAATCCCCGCCAGGCTAGGTGGTCCTTTTTTTCCCCCGGGTTTTAAATTTTCCAAAAAATTCCACTTCCGCCCTGGGAAAAAAATTGAAAAAGGCGGAGGGGGGGTTGGGGTTTCACGGCTTCGATGTGGTGGGGAGAGGAATGCCCCCGGAGCACTAATACCCCCGGAGCGTCTTCCCCCCAAACAGCCCCAGTGACCCCCGGGCCCATGTCCCCGCCGGGGGAAGGGCATACGTGAGCCCCCCCACCGCGGGAAGGATCCTGAAGTGGGGGCATTGCTCTTTGGGGGGGGCCCGGAACCCCCCCCCCCGAAAAAACTCATTCCTTATCTCGGGAAAATTCAAATGGGGGCCCCGGAAACCTCGTAAGGACGTTAAAAAATTTCGTTGGGGCCCCTGTGTCCCCTGTGCCCGTAAAAAAAAGCCCTTCGTCACAGGCCAGTGGGGGTTTCTGCTTTCCCCTTCCCCATCCCCCTACCCCCTGGTCGAAATGTGGCGATGGTTTTATAACCGTTTTTTCCCCCTTGGTAAAAACCTTTGTTTCTGGGAATTTTCAGATGGGGTTTTCAAAAAATGGCCCCTTTTGCCCCACTGCCCTTTTTCTCCCCCTGGCCCCCGGGCCCCCGGGGGCCCACCCTTTTTTGGCGCCACTTTTTTTGTTTATGGGATGCCCTTGAAAAATTGTTTTCTGACTGCGGAGTCCAGTTTGTCTCCAAAAATTTGGCGGGCCCCCTGTTCTCTGCTTCAGGTTTTAAGCTCGGTAGAAAAAGGGTCAACCAGGTCCTGGGGACCCTACTTGCGGGGTTTTTTTTTATTCCCTTTTTGGCACGTTAAGGGAAAGGGCTGGGCCCGGCCTACTCCCCAAAGGGGGGAATTTTCCCTTTTAAATTCCCCAGGGGTTTCCGGGGTCGCGGGGGCCTTCCTTTTTTTTTTGTTGTGTAGGCCTGCACCCCCCCCCCTCCCCTCCACTTGCCCTCTCAGTCCCAAGTCCCTGGCCCGCCAAAATGTGGTCCCCGACATGGGAAAGGGTATTTGGGCCCCGTTCGCCCGTCTTTGCTCCCGTGCTTCGGCACGCAGGAAAGCTCAGGCGGATAAAAGAAGGAGCCCTCCCCCAGTTTTTTTCCTGGGGATTTTAAAATATGGTTTTTTCCAAAAAAAAGTAAGGCTTTTAAAACCCCAAAATATAAATTGGGTCCCCGCCTTTCGTGGGGCCATTTGAGGTGTCAGAGTTTTTTTAAACCCCGGGGGGGCCTATAAACTCCCGGGTCCCGCCTTTCCATGCGAATTCCCGAACTTTTTTTCAGTGTCCCCTTTTAAAAACCCCTGGTCCTTTTAAACCCTTTTTCTCGTAAGGCTGCTCACCTTTCCCCCCGGGGGGGGATGCCTTCTTTAAAGTATGCCCCGGGAAAAGGGGATCTTTGGGTATGAAGGTGTCCAGGGGGAAAGAAAATTTTCTCATTTGAGTGGGAAAGGGGTTTTGGGGGCCCCAGGAAAAGGGGTTTGGGGGCCGGGGGGGACAACTTTTTTTGGGGGGCCATCAAATTGTACAAAGGTTCCCCCAGGCTGGAAAGGGGGGAGGCCTAAGGGGGGGGGGGGGGGGGGCTGGTTTAATGAACGGCGCCGCTGCCCCCCCCCCGGGTTGCATGCGCGTTCCCTTCCCCGGGGCCCCCTTTCCCCGGTGGCAGGCGAGTTGCCCACGGTTTCCCGGGGCCCCCCTCCGTGGGGGCTCGTCCCCGCGGGTGTAATTTAACCCTTTCCCGGGCCCGATCAAGACCCAGGCCGCCCGTCAAATTCCGACATGGGGTTTCCCCCTTTCCCTTTAAAGGGGCGCGCGCCGTCTCCTCTCTTTAAAGGGCTAGTTTCGCTGGTAAAAATTTGGTGGTTGCCCGGCCCTGAAACCCCATATATCGGCCTCCTCTGGCAAACCCTCTGCGGTTTTTGTTTCCCTTTGAGGGGTATTTGTGAAGCGTTTTGCCTCCCTTTTTTGCTTACCGTTTTGTTCCAGAACCCCTTCCCCCTCCCGTTTTTTTTACCCCGAAAATCTGCCGCCTGCCCGACCTATTGCCTGTCCCCGATAGGGCTCAGCATCACAATTTTGTAACCCCGCCCACCCTTGGCTACCACCGCAAAACAAGTCCGCCCCAAAAGGGAAAAAAACCCGGTAGTTTCCCCCGCAAACAAGTCCATTTCCCCCTTTGCGGGGGCTCTGGTGAAAACCCGGGGTTTCCCTTAGATTCCCGGTTTTCCCCGGCGGGGGGCTTCCACCATCGCTTGCGGTGGCCCGGGAATTCCCCTTAAACCAATTTCCGTTAACATGTCAAAGTCCGTTTTAAAAAAAATGGTGGTTGAAAGACTCCTTTTTCCAGCACTTTTTAATCTGTGGTTCAGACGGATATAAGGGTCATGCTGCGGTCCAGGACAGGCATAGTTAATGTCCAGTTAAACTAAAATGGTGGTTCAAAGACTCCTTTTTCTGGCACTTTTTAATCTGTGGGTCAAGTGGGTTTGAGGGTCATGCTGAGGCCCAGGACAGGTATAGTCAATGTCCAGTTCAACTAAAATGGTGGTTCAAAGACTCCTTTTCCCGGCACTTTTTAATCTGTGGGTCAGACACTGTTTTGGGGTCATGCTGCGGTCCAGGACAGGCATAGTCAATGTCCAGTTCAACTAAAATGGTGGTTGAAAGACTCCTTTTTCCGGCACTTTTTAATCTGTGGGTCAGACAGGTTTAAGGGTCATGCTGCGTTCCAGGACAGGGATAGTCAATGTCCAGTTCATGTAAAATGATGGTTCAAATAATACTGCCTTCTGGCACTTTTTAATTTGTGGGTCATGCAGGTTTAAGGGTCATGCTGTGGTACAAGACAGGGATAGTGAATAGTCTGTCAGTTTTTTTCTGTGACTCTTGTTGCCTAATTGTGTTGCCTAAGATGTAGCACGTATCCAGTTTACTGTTGTGGATGTTAATTCCAGCTTCTCCAGCCCTGTTTGGGTGTAAGAATGAAGGTGTTGTTCCTCTCCCATAGACTTTAATGGTCATCGGCGATAATCTGTTATCGACTATCGGAAATCGTCATGATAATTGCCAATATCGACTATCGAATCGATAACAATAGTTGACAAAATCGCTCATCACTAATCTTTTATACATATTATACGTATATATTCATATTGTAATGCAGAGGTGGATTCGCTGGACCACCACAAGCGATGATAGCTAAGCCACGCCAGGGAGCGGAGTCTAAGTAGCCCCCGGTATTCACCAAAGCCCCCCGCAAAGCGGGATGTGCTTGCTGCGGCGTGAGGCTACCAGGATGCTACTCCTGACTTGACTTGCTTGCGATGGCGGCCGGGGTACTGCGTGGTACAGAATCGTAATCCGGAGCAGTAGTCGGGGACAGACAGGAGGTCAGGGCAGGCGGTGGAGGTTCATGGTCAGAGACAGGCAGACGGTCAGGGCAGGTGGCAAACAGGCAAGGTCAGGAAATGTAGCGGAACGGACTGGTACACGGGTAATCAATACGGAACTCCAACACTCTCTAAGACACTGAACGCACACCAACGAACTGGCAGTGAGTGTTGGAGGCGTGCACAATAAATAGGGTCAGCGGCCGGCGATGGCCAATCACCGGCGTGCTAGCCCTTTAAATCCAGTCCCGGGTGGCGCGCGCGTGCCCTAAGCAGCGGGTACATGCGCGGCGGCTGTCAGAGCCAGACGAGGGAAGCACAGGAGCGGGGACTGGTGAGTATGGGGTTTCCTGGGCTAGGGCAGAAGGACAACGGCTGCGGGCAGCAGCGGCACCCACGCCGGACTCCGTAAGAGCAGGGGGACGGCCGCGGGAGAACGCGGCGCAGAGCTTCCTGACATATTATTTGAACGCGACTGCTGGTTGGCTTCACTTTGTTATCAATTTTGTTTGCTGTCTGTGTCAACAATTGTTGTGACACCACCTACAGTAAATAATATCATCAAAAGATTTAGATAATCTGGTGAAATCTATGTGCACAAGGGCCAAGGCTGACATTCAATATTGAATGGTCGTGATATACAGGTCCTCAAGCGCCACTGCATTAAAAACATTCATGAATTGGTATGCAAATAACTGCATGGGCTTTAGTACACTTTCAGAAATCAATATCTGTGAACAGAGTTGGCCATGCAATCCACAAATACAAGTTAAAGTTCTGCCATGCAAAGAAGAAGCCATATTTTAACACAATCCAGAATTGCCACTGTCTTTTCCAGGTCAAAGCTAATCAAAATGGACTTAGGCAAAATGGAAAACTGTTCGGTGGTCAGATGAATAAAAATTTGAAATTCTTTACGGATGAAAAGTCCTACTGACTCGAGGAAAGGGAAAACTTAGCTTGTTATCAGCACACAGTTCACTAACCTCTATAGCATATCTGATGGTATAGGGTTACATGAGGGCAGCTTACACTTCTTGAACGGCACTACAGTTGAGCAGTACATAGAGGTTTTAGAAGAACTTCTACTCCCATTCAGACAATGTCTCCGTCAAGGAAGGCTATGCATATTTCAACAAGACAATGCTGAACCACATAGTGAATCCATCACAATAGCATGGCTTCGCAGAAGAAGAGTCCAGGTGCTAAACTAGCCTGCCTGCAGGTTAGATGGTTTCCCAATAGAAAATATTTGGTGCATTATGTAAAATTCAGAAAAGTCTTTTTTGATTTTATTATACAAAATGTATAAAGTTAAAAAAGAAAAATAATGACAAAAAATAAATAAAATAAAAATCTAAAAACTAAAAGCCACAACCTTTTGCCCTGTCTGTAATAATCTAAAACTATATATCACCTACCTAAAAATTACCATAACAGAAATTGGGACACATTTTCAAAACCTATTTTAGTGGCAATTTTTTTAAAATTCTCTGAACAAATATTTTTTTTCCGTTTTCCTTTTCTCCTAAAATTTTAAATATAAAAATTCTAAAATTAAAATTATGTAAAAATAAAGCCTTATTTCTCAAAAAACCATTATAGCCTTTATGTACTAAAAACAATACAGTGCCTCATCAGGAACAGGGAAAACCGCCTGTTCTAGAAATAAATAAGCAAATGTGTAAACATCCCTTTATAGGTTAGTAAATACATAGAAAATCAATGTCTGACAGAATTACTGAATAGCAGCTGTCAAAAAATACAGTGAGTTTGCACATATGCACGAATTAACACATACTGTATATTTATACAACTTATGTATCTGTTCAGCTATAGGCATCTGCCCATATGTAGTCAATTTGCATACATACAGCTAAATGTATGTAGTAAGCATGTATATGTGTGCACATGTATGTAAATGCTCTTATTATTATTAATATTTATTTTAAGTGCCATTATTTTCCAGAAGGGCATGTCTAAAAGAAAGAGCAAAGTGTAATATTGTGAGGCTTTGGAAGTTAGTTGATTATAGGTGACTTTGGTTATGGTGTTTTTAATAGAGTGTTGGGAATGTATGCCTGATTGTAGGTGGTGAAGAAGTAAAATGGGCGAGAGATTATACATATTAGCAAAAGAGACATACAAAAAGTTACACTCCCCAAAATAAAATTCTGTTCTAATACTGAAATATGAAAAACACAGAAAATCAAATACCCTCAAAACACTTAAAAACATACAAAGATGAAGACTAGCTTGGGACCATGATAGACAAACCACTGACACCTGCTATGGACATATAGCACTCAGTGGCCACTATAAATGGATAAATTAGGGTGTGAAAAGCCAAAGCCACATGCCCTACCATAGATAAGCAATATACTTGCATGATAAACACTTTGAGCTTTATGTAGGCAGCAGGTAAAATGGTGGAGCAGTACACAACCCCCCAGCTCTGAACTGCTGTCCTCTGCTCCCATTAGTAAATTCTGCCAGCAGGACTAAAGATAAACAGCTTACTCTCCCTTGTAATTACTCTTGTAATTACGCTAATGTAATGACTTCTATTCATTTTTAAACTACAGGCTGGAAAGAGTGAATGCAAACCGATCCTTCTCTGCTCAGGTCACGCCAACAACAGGGGATGCTTCTGAGCTAAGCCTGGCTTCATCACACCCACGGAGTGATGGCAAAACATTCACAGAGGCCATGTGATGGATGTACTAGGGCATCTCAAAAATTAGAGTATCACTGAAAAGATAATTGATATCAATAATTTAAGTCAAATAGAGAAACCCATATATTGTATAGACTCATTACAGAATGAATTACAAGGTTTAATGTAGTACATTTGTGAGCCCTATGACAAATAAAACGAGTCCTGGAGAACCCCATTAATTTTCAATAACATTCTAATTCTTTGAGATGCAGTAGTACATCACATGGTTTACAGGAGGTAGGGAGGAGGGGAGGACAGGGCTCTTTGCCTGGTTCTGCACAGCAGGACATGTAAATATTTTTTAATAAGTATAGATTGCAAAGCTTAATATAATACAGTTGTGAGTATTAACTAATAAAAAGATAGTCCCATAGTCCCGGAGAACCCTTACAAATGGGTACTAGTAGGCTAAAATAAAAAAAATAAAAAAAAACGAGAACCTCTTTAATGAGAACTCTGCACTTAAGTAACATGCCACTTTTATTGAATAGGCAATCCAAACAATGGAAACTCTCGTTAAACTTAGGATTGCAGCAAGTATCAGAAGAAAACATTGTAAGTAGATAAGGAGTAAGTCATAGCATATTTTTTCACATTTAAAAAATTGTCCAGGACAAACTTTATGAACATAAATCATGTGTTTTCTAATGCATACTGTTCCATTTTTTTGAACTATAATTTAATGGAATAGCAATGAAAAGAATGTCCTTGACAAAAAAAAAAACGAATAAATGAAAATCTGTAGAGGAACATTAACCCCTTAAGGACCCCCCTGTTTTGACCCCCTGCACAGCCCTATTTTTGAAATTGGAATATGTCACTTTATGGAAAATAACTTTTTGACACTTTTACCTATTATGTGTTTTTCGGATTGTTTTAGTGACAATTGGTGCTTTAAGTTAGTAAGAAAATTTTTACCCATAAACTTGTTTGTTGTGAAATTCAAAATTTCGTTTTTTTTAAAAAATTTGCATTTTAAAAGTTGCAAAATTGGTGCAAGACAGAAAAATTTTTCCCCTACAAAATGTTTTAAACGATTCCCTATTGTCCCTATAGGTTGGCATTTTTTTTAAATGTTTTTTTTTTTTTTACGAAATTGGGGTTTAAAAATTTTTAGTAGTAATTTCTCACATTTTCGGAAAATTTGCAATTAATTTTTTTGGGGACCCTCCAGTTCTGAGTGGCTTTGAGGGGCCTGATGTTAGATACCCATAAGTACCCCATTGAAAAAATAGCCCCCTTTAAAAACTATTTCAACACTTTTTTGGAAAGTTTGATAACCCTTTAGTTTTCCAGAAATTTTAAAGCAAAGTGGAGGGAAATTTCAAAATTTCACTTTTTTTTTGCAGATTTTAAATATTTTCTTTTTAAGGAATAAAGAAATTGTGATAGGTAAATGCAATTAATATCAATTCCCCAGGTTGCCGTTTTTTTAGAATATGCCCAATGGGGCCCCCTAGTGATTATTTGGCTCAACCCTTTTAACCCCCAAAATGGGAGGAGCCCCTACTATTTCTGGGGTCTTATTTTAAATACGTTTTTTTAGGGCCATTTCGGGTTTTGGGGGGACCCTAAGGTGCTAAAATTTAATTAAACCCCCCTAAAAAGACCGCTTTTGGAAAACTCCCCCCTTAAATGTTTACGGGGGTTTGCATTGGTTATAGACCCACAGTGATTCAAAAATTTTTTTTGCAAAAGGGCGTAAAATTTAAAAAAAACCTTTTTTTTTCCCAATAATTGCAATTTTGTTTAAAATTTTTTCATTTACAAGGAAATCCTTGAAAAAAAAACCCTAAAATTTTGTTAAGCAATTTTTCCCAAGTTCGGAATACCCTCATGTGGGTGTAAACTGTGTTTGGGCGCAAGCGGGCATAAAAGGGAGGGGGGCTATTTGGCTTTTGGAAGCGTTTTTGGGTGGGGTTTTGTCCTTTGAAGCCCCCAAAGTAGCAGAACAGGCGAAATTCCAGAAGTCGCCCCTTTTAGATTCAACCCCCTCGGGTTTCCATTTGGGATGATTCTGTTTTAGGCCCCGGTGTTCCTAGTTTTTTTTAGATTGGCAATGAAAAGGGGGGGGAAAAAGGGTAGTTGGTCATTTTTTTTTGAGTTTCAATTTTACGATTCACCGTGCAGTGTAAATGATTGTAACTTTCTAGGGGGTCGGTTACATTACAATGATATAGATTTTAATAGTTTTTCTTTTTTATTATTTTACAAGAGAAATGTCTTAAAAAATTGCGTTTTTTTTTTGTCCTATTCTGCAGCCATAACTTTTTTTTTTGCTGTGTGCAGAGCTGGGGGTTTTGGCTTTTTTTTGCGGGATGAGTGAAAATTTTTTTTTGGGACCTTAGGGGGTTATTGATGCTATGTTCCTTTTTTTAGGTTTTTGTGAGTGTTTTGAACAAATACAGAAAAACTTGGTTGTTTTTTTTTATTTTTTTTTTTTTTTAGCGGTACTGTCGGTATATATGAATGGTGCTTTACTCAGAGGTCAATACGATTACCCCAAAAAACCCAATTTGTATTTTTTTTATGTTTTACTGCTTTTATACAATAAAAAAATTTTATTCAACCGGAAAATACGTTTTTGCACGCCATAGTCCCGGGCATAAAATTTTAAATTTTTTTTGTGCTTGGGCTGTGTTGGGGCTTGTTTTTTGCAAGATGGTTGACGTTTTTATTAGTTCATTTTTGGGGGGGGCAAGGGTTTTTGATCGCTTTTTTTAAACTTTTTTTTGGGGGCCGGGTAAAAAAATTTTTTGCAATCCAGTAGTGTTTTTTTTTTTTATTTTTAAAAAGGGGGCCCATGCAGTATCCGTGGTAAATTAGCTTTATTTTGGGTGTTCGTTATGCATACCCCATTTTATTGTTTTTTTTAAATGAAACACTTTTAAAAAAAAAAAAAAGTGTTTTTTAGTGTGTAAAACAATATTTAGCATGCTTTTTGAGAGCTATACTTTTTATTTTTCTTTTACAGAGCTGTATGAGGACTTTTTTTTTCGGATGAAAATGGGCGTTTAATTGGTAAACTTTGGCATTTATAGGAGTTTTTGATAATTTTTATTCCATTTTTTTGCTGCGGGATGAACAATAATCTTTAATTTTGTGATTGTTTTTTTGGGTTTTTTTTTACCCGGCCACCCTTCGGGGTTAAATTAACAGACAGTTTTTTAGGGCAGGTCTTAGAGCCGGGATACCAATAGGGACTTTATTTTTTTTTATCATTTTGGGGGTTGGCTTTGAAGGGGGGAAAAGGGCGGGGGCGATTTTTTTTTTTTTTTGTGTTTGTTTTCTGTTTTTCACTTTTTTTTACTTTTTTTACTTTTTCCGTTATTTTTTTTATTTCCCCATAGGGGATTTGAATGGGATCTTTGATCTCTCTTCATAAGAATCAGTACATAAAATTGTTTTCTTGCTGGTTCCTTGCCAACTGTCAGTACGATGCGGGGCGTGCCCCCAGGGCACGGCCGGGCGTGTGCGTCTAGACAACCCGGAAGGCATTTTCTGCCTTCCCTGGTGTTGTAGGGAGGGAGGGGTGCACGGGTGCCCGATCCGTGCGCTGCTGCCCGCCCGAAGGGAGGGAAACGATCTCCCCTGCGTCTTTTAATTATTGCGACCCCTCGTCGCGATAATTAAGGGGTTAACCGCCCCCCCCCGGGGATCCGGGGTCGGGGCCGACCGGGGGGGTGTCAGCTGTAATATCAGTGACACCCCGGGGGGTCGCGCGAATTGCCCTTAGAGTTCGCGCGATCCTCAGGACGTATCCATACGTCCAGGTGCGTGAACCCCCAAACGACCTGGACGTATGGATACGGCCAAGGTCGTGAAGGGGTTAAAGTTGATATCAGTCTCGTTACCCAGGACATTACAGAAACTGAAGCAGCATACCCATGCGCTAGTACGTGTGTAAGAAGAATGAACATACTGTGTTGTGTTGCTTGATAAAGACTCCACATATAGAGTCGAAACGTTGCTGTTGCTGTGTTCTGGGATTCACTGTTGAATAAAAGAACACCTTTGCTGGCGCCACTTTCTGGATTTATTTATGACATTCTGTGTTAGGCTATCTTCACACAATGTACTATACAGTATGTGCTGCAGTACATTATGTGTTTCGGGAGCTCACGCGTACCCCCGTGGCGTGGGTAGGGCATTAGCCCGCCGGCCCCATAGACATGCATTACTCGCGGCGCGTACTCGCTGCAAGTAATTGACATGTCACTTATCTCCCCACGCATACAATACGATCTTATTGTATGAGCAGGGAGAGGAGCTGTAATCCATAGTTCTCTATGAGAGCTATGGATTACCGTAATTATGAGATGCATTTCCCCGAGTATTAAGCGCGAAATGTGCCCCCAAAATAAGCCGTGTGGACCTACCAATACCAATCAATGTTTATATGAACAGAATAGTTAAATCTTTTAGAAAAGTTATACTTTCCAATTGAATATTGGTGAACACAAGCATTGTTTAAATTCAATTTTGATTTAGTTCAGACACAAAAAAAAGAGTTGCAGACATGAATATGCATATAATGAAATGGGAATAAAAGTCATTATTGTAAGCAAAGTAACAGCTTAAAGAATACCTGTAGGAAGGAATGAACACATTGGCCAACTTTACTATTATGGTTGCCCCTGAAAAATGTCATAAAGCGTGCTCAAAAAGTGGTGCATTTTTTGGCGCAGCATGTTGCTGTGTGTTACAGAACCATTACATTTGGGCTTTAGACACTTTTTGCAACCTCTCCAACATGGGGGTGTGGCTTATTGGATAGCAGGAGTGGCTTCATGGGAAAGAAGACTTGGCCATAATGCGACATGCAGCTCCAAAAACTGCAGCAAAAATGTGCCACAATTCAGATGTAGAAAGTACAGCAGCTAAAAGTTGGTCTAAAAAAGCTAGACAAGTCTAAAAATTCGCCACATTGCTCAAACACCATGATCCACTATGATAATTCTGATGCATTTTTAGACTGACTGTCTGAGATTACACTGTTGGTAACTGCAAGAGGTGCTGTGTCTTGTCAAACCCAGATCAGCTCTGCAGTCAGTACAGGGGATGTATTTCCACTGTATGTCTGTGATATATTAGACCAAATTACTGTGCAGAGGAAGTCAGAAAAAAAATGATGTAAAAATGGTCTTTTTCTGAACTTATCGGTGACAAAATATGTAAAATAAAATAAAAAACTACACACAGAAAATAAAATTTTATTAAAATTAACATTAAGCCTCTTTTAGCAACTTTTTAGGCCTGTTCCCGATGACCTAAAAACTTTATATTACTTATATATAAAAATTTGTGATGCATAAGTGACACAATTACATAACTTATTTTAGCCCACTTTTGCTGACAAAAATAAATAAGAAAAGTGAAAAACAACCTTTTTATTTGTTATTTTTTTACTATCTTCCTTTATATTATTATAAAAAAATGTAATTTTTTTTACATGCACTGGTAGAATAACTGAGTACACGTTCAAACTTGTTTGTACTAAGAAAAAGGTAAATGTGCCTGGTCAGGAAGGGGGGTAATTGGCTCGTTTAGGAACAGGTTAAAGAAAAGAGCACAATGTTAATTGTCTAGAGAGAATGGTGATTCCAATAAGCTCAAGTATCCAATGGTGACATAATCTCAAATAATCATATAAAATTACAGTGTTGGGTGTTAAAACTGAGCACAGTTAGAAACAGTTGCAGAACTACCGCCGTAGCGAACCTGCAGCCACAGGGGCCCAGCACATCCTGCCTTAGAATGACTGGACCGTCTGTTCCAAATGTTCAGAGGAAAGGTCCGGGCATACGAGGGCAAATGCCCTTAATCCCCAGGACTGCGTGGCCTGATTGACTATGTACATACAGTTTATTCTGCTCCAGGTCAGCAGACGCATTTCAGGCACTAGCTCATATTTGTTGGTGCCCGAAATGCGTCTCCTGATCTGAAGTGTCATGTCAGTTGTACGGTTTTAATGGAATGGAAAAAAGGAATATGAATTCTATATATGAAGTACTGGTTTCTTTGGTTCTGCACTATCACTGAATCTAAATAAGCAGTTTAGACATTACCTTTAATGTATCCTTATAAAAAATATACAAATAAACCCCAATAAAAGAATTACTCCAATTGGCTACAAAGATAGATCAATGATGGTCTATTTGTTGCAAACTAGGATAGGAGGATAACGATTGTATGGTTTTGATGTATTATATCTGTTTTTAAATCCATATAACCCTACCTATTATGCGGGGTAATCGGTTTGAAAAGGACGTCGCCGTTCCAGATGGTTTGCCCTAATAGGCCTTATCATCGCCTGCTAAATAACAAAGCAGAAAATATAACGTCAAATAGACCATCAAATATGTAAAAAAATTCAGTGTACATCGAACCTCTTTCTCTGTGTATGCCACACCCACACCCGTCGCATTTCCCTATGTATCTCTACCACGGTTCATCGGGGGTGAACGGATTAAAACTTCACTATAGTAGTCCAAAGAAAGGATGGAGATGATCTTTTTACAGATCCTGTTCACTCCTGATAAAAAGTGGTAGAGGCAAACGCGGTGGGTGTGGGTATGGTGTACATAGAGAAAGAAGTTTGGTGTACACTGAATATTTTTTTGTATATTTGATGGTCTATTTGTGCAACGTTTGAGCTAAGATTTTCTACTTTGTTATTTGACAGATGATGATAGAGCCTATTAGGGCAAGTCATTCGGAGCGGGCACACGATTAGCAGGGCGAGTACCCCGCATAATAGGTAGGGTTGTATTAGTTTTAAAACAGGGATAATACATCAAAACCATACAATTGATACCCTGCAATTTTAGTTTGCAACTAATAGACCATCATTGATCTACCTTTGTAGCCCATTGGAGTAATTCTTTTATTGTGGTTTATTTGTATATTTTTATAAGGATAATGTAAAGGTTATGTCTTAACTGCTTATTTAGATTCAGTGATAGTGTTAAATTAAGCGTTATTGTTTATACTGAATACATTTTTTCAAAGATATGTGCTTCCTGGGGGCTGAAATAAATCTACATTTGAAAGATAGTGGCCTGATTGGCCATGTCCTTTTGACACACAAACAGTTAAAGCCCTTAGTGGAGCAGAACACCAATGGCGCTTTGCTATGCTCTTCGGCCTGGTAGGTTAAAGGTCTAAGGCCTAAAGCCTACAAGGCGTCATCCATTTGGAGAAGCTGGCCTGCCGCTAATCACGTTGAGAGAGGTGAGTTAATTATTTTTTACTTTTTTTTACTAATGGGGCTGGCCCTACCTACCTACATGAGGCCTATCTACAGCCTACCTACCTCGCTACAGGGGGCCTACCTACCTAGCTACCTAGTGTATGCCTACAGCATACCTACCTAGCTACCTGGGGAAGTCAGAAAAAAAATGATGTAAAAATGGTCTTTTTCTGAACTTATCGGTGACAAAATATGTAAAATAAAAAAAAACTACACACAGAAAATAAGATTTTATTAAAATTAACATTAAGCCTCTTTTAGCAACTTTTTAGACCTGTTCCCGATGACCTAAAAACTTTATATTACTTATATATAAAAATTTGTGATGCATAAGTGACACAATTACATAACTTATTTTAGCCCACTTTTGCTGACAAAAATAAATAAGAAAAGTGAAAAACAACCTTTTTATTTGTTATTTTTTTACTATCTTCCTTTATATTATTATAAAAAAATGCAAAAAAAAACTACATAGAAATAAAGGTGGAAAAACTAATACTAGTGCATCTGAAAACATTTGAATATAATTGAAACTTATAGGAGTTCTCCAAGACTCTTTTTATTTGTTATAGGGCTCAGAAATGTATTATATTAAACCTTGTGATTCATACTGTAATGAGTCTATACAATATGTGGGTTTCTCTATTTGACTTACATTATTGATATCAATTATCTTTTCAGTGATATTCTAGCCTACCTATCTTGCAATCTGGGGCCTACCTAAAGCCTACCTGGGCTCATCTACTGCCTGCCTACTCAGGGCCCATCTATCTACCTACCTGGACGCCACATACCTAACACAGGCCTAACTACTACTGACCTAGGGTCAATCTACCTACCTAACTGGGACCTATCTACCTACCTGGGGTCTACCTATCTGCCTGGAACCTATCAATTTACCTACCTAAGGCCTACCAACCTACCTAGGGCCTACCAACCTGTCCAACAAGGGTCTGTCTAGCTACCTGGTGCCTACCTACCTACCTGGGGCCCTGTCTACCTAACCACCTTAAGTCCATACATACCTATCTAGCGGGTGATATGATTTTGATGGGTACAGGCTATGGTTATTGCATAGTCTCCAGCGGGTTTGCCCTCTGTTCCTCCCCACCCATCTAGAAGACTACTGTGCTTCTAAGCTATGGCCTGTTCCAGCTCTTCCACCTATGGACAGTTTGTACAGAGGTGGGTAACACTGAGGGAGGTTGAGGGAGGAAGTGAGGATTCCAAGATATTTGTATCCAAATCTGCAGGGACGAGTGGTGACTGGGAGAAGTCATCATGGCGATCTGGATCGGATGCAGAAGACTCGTCAGAGAAACGTCACCTGTGAGTCACTCGCCCTGCTAATCGTGTGCCCGCTCCGTAACTGCACTATAATCACTTATATATCTGTATCCACCACTTTATGGTCACTGTATGGGGGTAATATATAGTCTGCAGAGCTTGTGTACACTGGTATCCACCACTCTATGGTCACTATATGGCGATAATATTAGTCTTTATATACTGATCTTCATTCAGTAATAGTGTAGTGATATTATTCAGTTGCTATGAGGTGGTAATTTTCGGTCGTGTTCCAGCAGTATAATCGGGTCTTTATGTAGCAGTGTTATTGTTGATGTTGGTCTTGGTATAGTGGTAGTTGTTTGATAGCAGTATGATAATGATATGTATGATGGGGTATTTGTTCCTTGTATTTATTTAGTAACTGCATGACTATTATTAAGGGGGTTCCATTAAATGTTTGTGGTCAGGCAAGCTATGAAGCTAAAAAGGATTGATATTAATGATGTTAGGAGGTGTAAAGTTGTTCAAATCTGGGTGAGATTAAGAATTTAATTTAATTTAGATGTAGATTATGTTGGTTTTCACCTTTTAGTAATGACTAGGCAAGTTACAATTCCGGAAGGAGTTGGTCCAAGTTGAGGAAGCAAATATTGTATGAAAATAGGTAAAAATTGTTGTCCATAGTGGGGGAATTATTATGAAAGTCCATCATATGTGGAAATAAGTTAGTTTGTGCCCCAAAACCCCTTCAGTTTAATATCTAGTAAGTCCTATTCATGTTTGCGAAAATAGCATGGATGAGGTACCATCCAAGAATAAGCTTTTAAGCAGATTTACTGTGGCCTTTACTATGTGATATATCTTTGGTCTTTGGAAAATCGAAGATAAGACATCAAATGATTGGAGAGCATGAGAATGTTTCAGATATTTATAAAAAAAAAAAATCAGAATTAAAGGGGTTTTCTCACTACATTTATTCATCTTACCTCAGTCCTGTTTTCTTGATTTCACTTTGAATTCAGGGGCGTGTTTACTGGCTTCTACTAGGCTGCAGTAGAAGCCAGGTCTGTAGCTATAGCAACCAGTGCTGGCAGCCTTTTATGAGATATTGAACTGGTCTGTAGCTATAGCGACCTGAAGAGCTGATGCAGCCCAAACAAGAAGGACTATCTATATGTCCACTGCTAATGGACATATATTGCAAAGTGACTTTTGCAAGATCTTTAACATAAAAAGCAATCCTTGTAGTGAGACAATCCTTTTAAGCACTGTATCTGACATATTTGTTTGAGAACGAGAAGGGGATCCTGTATACCTTCCTTGACCCAATTCAAGGTCCTTGCTTAACAATGCTATTGTGAAGAGTCATACACAAAACCTTAACAAGTTGCTATTCACATCACAACAATTTAATGGGCACACAATACACATTTAGCATATACGGTATCTATCAAAATCATGTTTTTCTCAACGCTGGTCATCTCATGCTACATCTTGAAAACAGTTGATCCATGAGAAAAGGAAAAAAAATATTTTCAGTTCCACTTTGGATTAAAAATTATAACAAACTATAATAAAACATTGTTTTGTGGTGGAGTCAAAGTCTTGAACAGGGTCCAATGTAGACAAGGTTTCCCTTATGACAGTTACTGATACCGCATACCGTATTAATGAACTGGACCACTAGCTCTGAGTCATTTGTGTGCAGAAAAAAGAACCCAGAGTTTTTAGGGCCATGAGGACCCTTTTTTTTTTTTTTTTTACTTAGCTGCTGTTATGAAAATGTAATGGAGTTTGTAATGAGAGGATTTTGAATGTTTAACTTGAATAAAAGGATTCTCTTGGGCAAAGAAAATGTCGCTATGTGAAGTCAGGGCTTCATGCCAGTGCATTCTGTGTTTCAATGGGCTATTGAGGCTCTTAACATTAAAGACTATGGGAATAGGCATGGGAAAAATATAAATATACCTCTGGGATACCATTATGGCTGCTGGCTGAAGCAAGAGAAATATACACATAAACTGTAGACGCCAAAAAAGAAAGGAAGATCAAGCAGAACAAAAATATATAGGTATATAGACAGAAAGACATTACCCTACAAAGAAAGCACAATAATCATTGGGCAAAAATGCACAAATATCAAGGGCCACATGTATGAAAACTGGCTATGTCTAAAATTCACCTTGTTTCCCATAGCAACTAATCAGAGCGCCCCTCTCATTTTTTCGAAAGCACCATATGTAATGAAGGGGGTCGGTAAATTGGTTGCTATGGGCAACAAAGTGAATTTTAGACCTAGACAGTTTTCATGCATGTGGCCCTAAGTGTCTAGGTGGAGAGAACAGTGTTTAGGATATCCAAATTTCTTACCTATAATGGTCTATTCTTAAGGGATCTGTGCAGGAAAGCTGGCTGTGTGAGGTAATAAACCAGACCGCAGTTGACGCTCCATTTTGCTACGAACAAGTCCTCTTTTCAGTGTAGCAACGGTGTAAAAGGCTCTATTGCAGCTAAGACCATCATTAAGAATTTCAGGGCCCCATACAGCCTAACCATCTGGGCTACCCTAACCATTTCTGGCTTGCACCATATCACACTCCCTGAAATTAATTAGGATCCCAATTATGATCCCAACTGCAACCCCCCAATAATTATTTTAACCCCCCACTGAGTGGCAAATGCACCTGTGGGAGGTAAGTGGGACTCCTTTATTTTAAAGTGGTTGTTACAGTACTGTCCTTATAGCTGCCCTGATTTCCGCCGATTAAGAACTTGTTTTTGAAGTCCCATTTGTACTTAATGTTGACACATCTTAGAGCAGTGGTGTCAAGAACAGCATTTGCATGTTGAAAGGTCATAGTACAAAAATAACCCGTCATACAGGGCAGGCAGGTTACCTCTCTTTTCTGACTCAAGTAAGAGGTTTTCTTATCTTTGGGTGAATGAAAATGCAGAGCAGGACATGTGGCACATTTTCAGAGGAAGAGCTTGCCATAGGAGCGCTGTGTGCAGGATCAGGGCTATTCCCAGGCTAAATTACCCCCACCCACCCTTAACATGTTGCGCCACACTGCAACACATTGCATCACCATTAACCAGTACCTGAATATACAAACAGCTATAACAAAATGTTCTGCCTAAAATAATAGTCAGAAAATTACCAAATAACACTGTTAAACAAAACCAGAAACCAATGGCTAAAATTACCAATAATCCCACTATGGCCAATTTAAAATACCCCCAAAAGCGGGCAGAAAATATTGAAAAATATGACCACATAAATCACCACATATAAACTGAAAAATTCCCATACTTTATGAAAAAAACCCCATTATTACGATCAATATTATCCCATACAATTACCATTAGTGGTAGTCCCAGTTGTAGGAGGTGTTGCAAACAAAAAATGTTACGTAAAGTTAACCCAGGGACTACGGGAAAATCTCAAATGGTTGTCCCCCTTTCCCCTTTTTGTTCCCCATTTGTCCAGTCGCCATAAACACTTTTTCCCCGTCCGAAATTTTAAATGTAGTTTTTAAAAAAAGATTTTAGACCTCATTTTTCCACAATACCCTCCAAACTCCTATCTTGTTAAAACTCCCATCTATAGCCCCTCAAGGGAAAATAATGCCCCCCTTGTCCCTCTAACAATAAAAGTGCCCCCAAAACTGCTATGGGGTTTCCCCTTTGTGCAAACCAAATTTGGAATCTTGTTTTGTTCCCCCTTTATGGCGGTAGTTAAATCCCCCAAAATATTATGTGGGTAGGTAGACTCATAGATCTCCCAATGGTGGTATCAGGTCCCCTATTAGTAGTTAGTTTATAGGTTTCCCGAAAGTCGGAAATATAGCCCCTAGTATATGTTTTTAACCCCCCTGTGGTAGGTGGATAGTAATAAAAGCCTTGTTGGAAGTAGGTATAGGGGCCCCTTCGTAGGTTGTATTAACCCCCTATAGGTGGTAGGTTTTAAGCCCCCTGTGGGAGCATACAGGCCCTTGTAGGTTATTTATGACAGGTAGTATCTAGGTAGATTTAGGGCCTCTAAAAATGGATTCCCCCCTTGTAGGTAGACATATGCCGTCTGTAGGTAGAGATATGTTTCCCACGTAGCAAAGTTTACCCCTTAGTAGGAAAAAATTGCCCTGTAATGTGTTTTATATTTTTTTTTTAGCCCCAATTTCCCCTTTTCTGTCAGCTAAACTGTGTCTGGAAAGTTTTATGGGGTTGGGTTTTTATTTGTATCATTTTCCATTTTGGGGTGCATTGACTTTTCCCCTTTTAAATTCCCAAATTTTAAAAAAAAAAGAAATCTTAAAAACTTTTTTTTTTCTTCTCACCTGGGTATTTGACAAGGATTTAAATTTTTACAAAATGTGGTTTTTTATTATATATATTATATTTATATAATTTTAATATATATATATATTATATATATATTATATTTATAATATTATATATACTATATCTTGTGGCAGAGGTTTAGGAATTGCATGTGCGCCACTAGGTGGGTAAGCAGGTGTCTGCTACAAAGTGCCACGGGGGGCAGTGGTTGTCGGTCAGCTCCTAGTTTGGGTGACACCTGTACTAGTATGGCGATGCCCAGCAAATTTTAGGCTAGCTTTTTCCCGGGGACAGCGCAGTTTGGTGGGTGGCTTTTCCCCCGTCCAGGTTCCCTGTTCAGGGAGGGGTTTTTGGGGAAGTTCCATGGGAGCTATAAAAAGGCCCGGGCTGTAGGTGTTGGGGTGGTTTGGTCGGCTACCTGGGCGGTGGGGCTTGATTTTTCCCCAAAGGGTGGGGGGGAGCCTATGCCCTTTAATAATAAAATCCCTTGGTATAAACATTATATACTGTAGTGTGCTGTGGATACGTTGTTCCTTTGATATTGTGACCATTTGGTCTCTTCTATAAGCACCCACCATTACAGAATAACGAGGTGTGCGTGGGGCAAATTTTTAAATTTTAGCCTATACTTGCCCGTCGCATGCCGCCCCTATACCTGCACAGTCCGCCCACCGCCCCCGTACCTGCCAGCCCCTCTGCCAGCCCCCATACCTGCACAGTCCGCACCACCAGCCCCTGTACCTGCACAGTCCGCACCACCAGAATGCAGCGTATGAGTTATCATGCAGATTCCAATGGAAACAAATGCTATGTGGAACTCAACACAGAGTCTATGTCAGAATCCATGTACAAAAAACAGTGCAAAATATAAGCATTGCTTTTTAGACAGTTAAAGGATTAATGTTAAAACACCTAAGGCGACGTTTTCCAACATGCCAATGCCGTTTTTGGTTTTTATTTGGGTGAAAATTTTTTTGACGCAATTTTTGGATGTTCAATGTGTACACCAAAATAGGCGCTTATATGCCCGGGGACCAAACATTGTAATGCACCCAAAAATGATTGCTGTGCGCCTCCATAAGAAATACGCCTATTGGGGCATAGCAACATTACAAGTGATTGTTTAGGAATTTTCCCTTTTTTAAAAATATGGTTAGGCGCATTTCTTATTGTAAAGATAGCTATGCGTCCCTGCGCGATATGGCTCGTAGGGGCATTAATAAATTCTTATGACATGCTATGTGCCCTTTTTTGCCTAAAGCGGCACAAAACATTTCATTGGTTTTGAGTTTTTAATGCCCCCATCGAGGCACAAACGCGCAGTAGGTGCATAGTTTTTCATTTCCAAATTATGAAAAGCGCCCAACCAACTTGTAA
This sequence comes from Phyllomedusa bahiana, assembly GCA_025379985.1. Classification (NCBI taxonomy): domain Eukaryota; kingdom Metazoa; phylum Chordata; class Amphibia; order Anura; family Hylidae; genus Phyllomedusa; species Phyllomedusa bahiana. The sequence continues at coordinate 4,672 of JAODAL010017219.1, read as the reverse complement.
CTGTAAAGGCCTAACAATATACACTTGAAAAATGTGCTATGCACCCCAATAGGCACATTTCGTTGGAGGCCATAGTGATATTTTTGGTGCACTTTTTTATATGAAGGTATACCCCATTGGATTTTTGATTGGGGTTCGCTTTTGGCGCCGCTACACTTATTTTAAAGGCCTAAAAATGACATTGCATCGCCTTTTTTTTAACTCTCGCCTAGTTGTTTGCTTAAGGGGGTTTATGTTGTATCTGGGATTACAATAACTTCATCTTGATATAAAAACCGGTTTTGTTAATAATGTGGTACGTTAATGTTATTCTAGAGCTCTAAAATACCATATTATGCATTTGAGATGTGGTCATAGATATATATAAGTTTACCCACTATTTAAAGGGGTTTTCTCACCATGCAGTTTTTACAGAGCCACAGTGAGCTTTAGAATTACACATGGTGTTCAGGCTGTGGGCGGGTCTATAGCAGTAACTGACACATCAACTCACATCAACTACTGTTCCTAACTATTCCTGTTACACTTTATAATTCTCTTGCACTTTTGCCCGTGTATTACACAGGCTGCAAAGTTCGTCACTTAGCTACGTGAGAAGCTTTCAAAGTCTGTAGCTAGAGATAAGACTCTGCAGGAGGTGACTCACCGTGGATATACTGAGTGACTGACAGCAGCTTAGAGCAATGGAAGATAAGAGACAGAGGAGAGAGAGGTAGTGAGAGATGGTCTTAGCCAGAGAATCATGTGTGCTCTAAGAGGAGATAAAAACTCCTTTATCTCCTCACCAAAGAAAAATCAACAAAGTAATGTATTTAGAAAAGAAGTCAGTGTGTAAGGAGAGAGGGTGAGCTGAGAATATCTCCTATTCTGAATGTGTATTCCTGTACTGATAATGAGGAGACTGCTGAAAAGCTTTCTCTACAGAACAGAAAGTGTCGGATTAATATTAGGTCTTGTGGCCAAAGTGAAAAATGCACGATTTCAGGATATTTTCTAAAATAATGACACTGATATAAAAAAATAAAAAAAAACACAACCAACAATTCTTAAAAAATGTGTTTCACATAACAACATGAGTTAAGCAAAAGATCATTTTCTGATTACACATTATAGTTGGCGTATAATGGTACATACTGTACGTGCCGGTATACGCCGGTTGCGCGAGTGCGTACTTCTAAAGTGCTCTCTGCTGGCCCCTGTTCATTCCTTTCTCCCAGCGCATACTGTGCGCCGGAGAAAACGGCAGGTAATCATAGCTCTCCATGAGTGCTATGATTTACTGTATTTGTGGACTATACTTCGGGCATATTGCAGCGCAATTACGCCCTGAATTATGGCACGTATATACTCTGTGTATATACTTCCTCTCAGGTCTTCAGAAATCACCCACTCACACCTGATTATCATCCCAACCAACGATTGAATACATCTGACTTTAATTTCACCATTAAGTTTTCTGCTAATCCTAAAGGTTTACATACTTTTGCAACTTTGGGGTGTGTGACTTTGAGTCGTATACCTCAGTAAATAAATGATTAGATCATATTTTTGACTATTTTTTTGATTTGGTTCTCTTTATCAACTATAAGTACTTGTGTAGAAGTCAGATGTATTTTTAGATCAAATTTATGCAGAAATATAGACAATTCTGAAAGGTTCACAAACCTTTAAGTACCGCCTTTTGGATTTTCACTTTTATTTTCCTTTGGATTAGATGTAATTCATTTTAGTAAATCTTTTTCATTGTTTAGTGTAATCCTCTCTGTAATATCTGTTTGAGAGTGGCACGATATTATGGCTGTATATTGTAAGGTCCAAGTGCTTCATTCTTTAGCAGATTAAGTTCTCTGACAACTACTAATCTTTTTCTGTTTGTTATAATATTCATCATGTTGGAGTGTTCGACATTTTCTTTCAACATTTCCACTATAAATTATCTAAATTGCTTTTCATTTTGTAAATGTTCAAGTCCGTTATAAAAAGAAAATATATGGATGGTTCATTAGACTCTGACGATAAAGTACACACTAATCATTCTCTATAAGCATTGTCCACCAAACACTTCTTAAAATCTGACATAAACATTTCTTTAGATCCATATTTTCCATTTTCATCCATTCTACGTGGTTAGTATTAATGAAAAGAGTAAGGAGCAGCTATATGTATTAAGATGTTTCCAGTTGCCATTCAATAGAGAAATGGGATAGATCAATTCAAAAGGTGGAGAAACCAAAGGCTATATGATTGTTTTGTTTGGCTGGATTTAAATGTAGCTTATAACGCAGTTTTTTGGCCAAATACAGCGTTCAATCCAAAAGGAAAGAAAATGATAAAGGATTTATTCATAAGTTGCAAATGGCTTAAGTGGATTCTCCAATTTTTTTTTATTTATTATATTTAACCACTTAATTATGCAGAACTTTTTGCATTTTTGTTTTTTGTTTTAATTTTTCCTCCCCACATTCTGAGAGCCATAACTTTGTATTGGTTGTTGGGTTTGGTTTTTTTGCAAATCCAACTTCCCTCAAGATAGATACAGGAATAAAAATACTTCATCAAGAAAATCCAAAACAAATTATTTGTTTTAAAATATAACTTTTAATTCTAAACGCTAAAAAACCAAAAATCCTAATTAAATACGGGACAACATCCGAAATAGCCTACTTTCTTTCTCCTAGACTCGTAGGCATCCCTTAGCGGAGACCCTGCCCCAAAGGGCGACCCTGCAGAGCTCCTCCACTACTTGCTTCCACTGACCCTGTATTAAGTGTACGTAAGAAGCAAAGGCTAGGAGAGAAAAGCGGATTGTACTATCACAAACACTAAAGTTTAAAGAAAATGTAGTGTAAGATGCTAAATTATTATCCCCAAAAATCACTATCGCAGACGCGTTTCGTCCCGATCTCAGGGACTCTTCAATGGGGTCCAAATGGGATAAGCACACTACTATACATTATAGAATGCAAATTATCAGTAATACATAGAAATAGTACATAGTACCTTCAGTCAGGTGTGTCTCAGGTGATACTGCACAAGCTGGTTTGCTGATGCTTTAAGGCTGGTTTGCTGATCAGGGGTTAGTTTGCCTCCTTCCGGATGGGACCACTTGTATGTTAGTTTGTCCAATGGGTCAATGGAAGGGAGGAGTGGAGGAGCTTCGCAGGGGTTTCCACTAAGGGATGCCTGCAAGTCTAGGAGATATAGGAGAAAGAAAGTAGGCTATTTCGGATGTTGTCCCGTATTTAATTAGGATTTTGGTTTTTTTAGCGTTTAGAATTAAAAGTTATATTTTAAAAGGAATAATTTGTTTTGGATTTTCTTTTTTTTGGGCAAAAAGATGTACTTTTTAATGGTGCCATTAACCGTACCATATACTGCACAGTTAAACCCAAAATAAATTCTGTTTGTGGTGGAATGTGAAAAAAAAACCTAAATTGCTCCATTTTTGCAGAGGTTTCATATTTATGGAGTTCACTGTTGGATATAAATGACAAGTTTTCATTATGTTTTAGTACTTTAAAAAATAAAACTTTTTGTTTTTTAAATTTGTGCTGCAGTGCCATTTCCTGAAACCCATAGTGATTAATAGATAATAATTTTTGTGTTTTTAAATAAGTTCGGGATAAAGGCATATTTTGATCACTTTTTATTCCAATATTTTATGGACGTGAAATTGGAATTTAATTTTTTTTTCCCTTTACAGTTTTCAGTGTATGAGGTACATTATGCTATATTTTAATAGATTGCACTTTTACAGAAGCAGCAATACCAATTATGTGTGACTTTTTAATTTTTTTAAGTTGCAAAAAGGAAAAAGGGAGGTATTTGAACTTTCAATGTTTTTAGCAATTATTTATATTTTAAAAACTTTGTTAACTTTTACATGCATTACCATTATAGTACTTAATCAATAGGGGGCGCAATCACTTGTACACTGTTCTGCATTATTTAGATAATGCAGAAGGGTCTACCAAGATAGCGCTCTAATTATTTCCTGCCCACTGCAGGAAGTAATGGGAGCAGTGACATGGCAGCTACAGAAGCCTTCATTAGACTTCCGGCAGCCATAGCAACTGCTCTTCACCCCACAAACTCATTGTGGGGGTGCGGATGATGAAGATGAACAGCGCACAGCCCCTTTTCTCACTCGTGTCTAGGGGATTAAACAGCAGGGATCAGAGTCAGCTCCAATCTTTGCTGTTAGCCGCAGTTGTCAACTGTATCTAACAGCTGCCATCCACCTGTATGGAGCAGGCTCAACTAGTGAACTTGCTCTATACTCCCTTCCTGCCACAGTCTTTAAATGTATGGTGCAGGACGGGAAAGGTTTAAGATACTTCTGGTGTTCTCTGTTGGTCTTCCATTTCTTTGGCTCTTTATTTGATTGGCAGCAGCAGTCATATGCCATTGCCTGACTTTACCTCTTAGAGCCATCCATTTCTGAAAGGTGATTTCAGATAATGGCATGTGAACCCTGCCGCTGGATATAAACAGGAGACAATGGAAACTGCCATCAGTGTTGGTGTTTTAACGGCAATAAGTGGCAAGATGAGCATATATTGTTTTATAATATTGGAAACCTGGAAACCTCATTAACTGTATAAAAAAAACTGCATGTGTGAATCCAGCCTTTGTGAGGTTTGTAGTTGTGCATGTGAGAAATTAAAAACTA
>JAODAL010017218.1:0-78408 GCA_025379985.1 Phyllomedusa bahiana | reverse complement strand
TGATTTTGTGGATTTTAATTCCAGCTTCTCCAGCCCGTTTGGGTGTAAAAATGAAGGTGTTGTTGCTCTCCATAAACTTTAAATGGTCATCGCTCTTAATCGGACTGTCACTATCAAAAAAGCTTATCGATTGTGGCTGACTATCGACTATCGCCCGATGTCGATAGCCAACGTAATCGCTCAACACTAAACTTCACAAAGGTCAGTCGTTCCACATTTCCCATGGATAAGCGGGTTCTCCTTGGGGTAACGATGGCCCCCGCCACACTGAACACCCGCTCTGATGCCACACTACCTGCCGGGCAGGACAACTCGGCAAGTTGCGGCCACACATCCAGTTTGGCTGCCCAGTAGTCCAGCGGATCTTCTAACTGAGTGGCAGAGTGCTGTCCAAGTAGGCCACCACCTGTTGGTTCAGGGACTGCTCCAGGTCCTGTTGCTGCTGCTGCGGGGGCGACTACCCTCCTCACTAAGGCGGGTGAAGGAAGCTGCTCATCAGTGACTCCAGACTTAGGTTACTGCTGATGGAGCTGGTACTGAGCTCCTACCCCCCACCTTCCCCAGCAGCCGCGGCAGTAGTACGTGACTTTGAGGAACCCCCCAGCCCAGACCTGTCGGAGAGGGACGATGCCGCACATAGGCAGCGGCCAACAGATTCCGGAGGATTTCCCTATAGTATTTGAGTTTGTCTTCCCTCTCAATAGCTGGTAAAAAGGCTCCCATTTTGGACCGGTATAGAGGGTCCAATAGGGCGGAGAGCCATAAGTCATCCCTCTGCTGGATGCTGACTATTTGGCTGTCACTAGCCAGGCAAATAAGAATGCTGCGGGACATCTGCACAAGTGACTCCGAGGGCTCCCTGCCTCCATTTCCACTGTATTAACTGCCACGGTGCTTGGGGGTCTTTTGCCTCATCTTCCTCATCCCCATCCACCTCCTCCAAGCTGCTGCTGCTCCTCCTCTCTTGTCACCTGGGTAAAAAATCCATTCATTTCAACCAGACAATGCTTCTGCTCCAATGTCCTCCTTCTCCTCCTCCTCCTCCATATCAGTCCCCACCGGACTCATGTGGCCACGAGATGTAGTCGCCACGTCTCCAGTCCCCTGCCCAGACAGATTTTTCAGCATCTGTTCCAGGACATAAACAGTGGAATGACGTTATTCATCCCTAGCCCCTGGCAACTGACAAATAAACGTCGCCCTCCTCGAAGGGCCCAACAAACGGCATGTGTCACGCATGAGCTGCCACTGGCTGACATCAAAGTTACACAGGGGAGTACTCCTGTCCGCCTGGAGCATCAATAAATCGTTAAGGGCCCTTTTCCCTCTGTTCATACAAGTCGGGTCCATCATGTGCGGGCTGGAATTCCATCGGGTGGAAAACATCGCATATCAGAGTGTGTTGGGGAGGCCATTCTGCTGCTGCAACTCGAGGAGGGTGTTCCTGGGTTTTTTAGGAATGGATGAAGTGCATGAACAGTTTCCTGGCCCCTTTTCAAATCGTCTGAAAATCGGGGGAAGACTTCAGGAACCTTTTCACAACCCGATTGAACACATGCGCCATGCAGGCTCATGGGTCATCCCTCCTCGGTGCAAGGGGCAGACACCAAAGTTCCTCCCATTGGGTTTGTCACCATGGGTTCCGATTTGCAGTTGGCGCGGAGAAAGCCACACATCGATTTCTTTGCTGCATGACGCAGAGCAGTTTCCTCCCCTGTGTGACTTCGTTCGCCGAGGCAAGCCAGGTGTAGAACTGCGTGACACCGCTGTGCCCTACACATTTGGTATGATGGAGCAGTACTTGTGGATGCTGAGATGGTGGTGGTGGAGGAGGAGGAGGCAGACATTGGCGCAGGGGCAGCAGTTTGACAACGTGGAGGAGAAAGCGGCGTCTCCTGTCCAAGTTGTTGGTGTGCCTGGGCCGGAAGCACATTCACCCATTGGGGCCCTAAAGGACATGTAACTGCCTCTGACCGTGTTACAGCTCCAGACGTCCGCGGGCCGTTCACCTTGGAACAAACCGATAAGCTCAAGGACGGCCCACCTTCTGTTCTACATATTTATGAAGTGCTGGTACTGCCTTTTTGGAAAATAAATTACGGCTTGGAACTCTCCATCTCGGCTCGGCACAAGCCATTAGTTCTCTGAATGGTGCAGAGTCCACCATTTGGAAAGGGAGGGACTGCAGCACCAACAACTTGGACAGGAGTACGGTCAGGTTATGCACCTTAGGATGGTTGGACGCATACTGTTGTCTCGTTGCAATCGCCTCGCTGAATGACTGCTGGCGCCATGAGTAGCGAGGAGCAGGAGCATCTGGACCGGGAGATGATGTCAAAGAGAAACAGCTCCCTTCTGCAGAGTGGGTGGAGCCTTGACTGGCTGCAATGGCATGCGTGCCACTGGGTGCTGCTGCTGCTGCGGCAGGATGGACCACCACATCTGAGCCACGTTTCTCCCAGGCCACCGGATGGTGACGCTGCATGTGTTGACGCAGGGCCGTGGTGCCAACGTTAGCTCCCTGGCCACGCTTCACTTTCTGCTTACAGATTCTACATATACCCATATTCGGCTCCTCCGGTGTCTTAGCAAAGAACTGCCACACTGCCGAGTATCGGATTTTACCGCCAACGCTCCGCACTGAGTGACTACCCGCCGCCGCTGCCCTCGCTGAGGCCCCTGTGCCGCTACTTTCTTTGGACCTGCGAAGCGGGTTTTTTACCCCATGGCCGCTTGGCTCCCCGACCTCACACTGCTGCTATCCTGCTGACTCACGTCCACATGACCCACTTGCTGGCTGCGCCGCTGCCTGACGCGCAAGCTGACGCCCTCTTTTCCTGACGATGATGAAGCCCTTGCCTCACCCGGCTCCCAAGTGTGGTCGGCTACATCATCATCTATTTGTGTGTCATCGTTACTGCTGTCCTCATCACCGTCATGTGTAATGCAGAGGCTGACCCCTCACAACTGCGACATGACTCCCATGCCACTCTCAACATCTATACTTGCCACCTACTGCAAGAAGCAGGGGATATTGGCCCCATTTCTTCGCTGCCAAGTAGCTGCTGACTGCCCTCCTCAAATAGTTCATTCCCGCTAATAATATGGCGCTGAGCCCAGACCACATAGTAGATCTCTGGCTGAGGGAACCGGATGGGACAGAGGCGTATTGAGGACAGGTGAGGGCCGCTGACTCCGCTCCCGGGCCATGCCAACTAAGGTGTGTCTGACGTTCCCACCGACCTCTTGCCTGGGGTTGTCAGATGTCATCTGGAGGAAGTGGATGACCTAGTCCAACCAATCAAGAACCCTTGGGTTGCTAGTCAGCACACGGCCGCTAGATGACAGCGGCAGTTGTGGCCTCACCGAGTGACCCCTGCTGCGACATCCCCTTGCTGTGCTGCGACCTGGACCTGCTCCAGGAATATTTGTGCCTCTGCCACTTGCAGGTGAAAAGCCTGCCACCTCTCTGTCTGACATACTGTTTGTTCTAAAATGTACAGACAATGTTTGATGACGAAATCTGTATATGATAAATACACACCCTGTATTTGACTCCAAATGAACCCACTAAGAAGCTTGGGTAACCCTTGGATATAAATTGCGCTCCAAAAAATGGGCAGAGAAAAATTGACTTGTAGGTGCCGTTTAAAAACCAGTGTATTTTACTGAATTAAAGGCCTAATTAACCTTCTGATATGAATATGCTACAGAATTATCTTCTGTGCGGTTGAAAAAGAAACTTCTATACTGAGTGCAACTCGCAAGAAAATATACTTAGTATAACTCCCTTGATGTAAATTGCGCCAAAAGAATTGAGCCACCACAAACTACTAACTTTATAGCGTGTACAATGCGTGTTTTTTACGCCTACAGACAACAAGAGATAGGTAATTTTGTAATTAATCTTTGCTTGTGAATAGGCTACAGGAAAAATGTACAAATTTTGGCGGTTAAAATGACGTTTTCTGGAGTCACCACAGCTGAATAACAACGCATAATTAACCCCTGGATTTAAATTGCCAATAGAATTGAGCACCACAAATTACTAGCGTTGTAGCGTGTTACAATGCGGTGTTTTTTATGCCACAGCACAAGAGATAAAATTGTTAATAACCTTTATCTTGTAATTAGCTACAGGAAAAATGTATAGTAAATTATGTCGTGAAAAATGGCGGTTTTCTATTGGATTCACCACAGCTGAATAACAACGCTTAATTAACCGCCTGTGGATGTAAATTGCGCCAAATAATTGAGCCACCACAAACTACTAGCTTTGTAGCGTGTTACATGCGCGTGTTTATTACGCCAACAACAAGAATAAAATTGTAATTAACCTTTGCTTGTGAATTAGGCTATAGTAAAAATGTGTATATTTTCGTGGGAAAATGACGGTTTCTTGAACTCTTTTATTAGGAAAAGTATAAATCTTAAGCAAACATAACAACTTGTCAAACCTGATTCAAAATATAAATCCAAAACAATGTCCAACTAAAAGTAAGCCATATCCAGCATGAAAAGTCCTAAAGTCCAGCATATTACGGTGCTCAAACATACACGAAAGTAGAGGCTTGGCCACCAGGCAAACTAAAATTTCCCTATTCCGTGCTATAAATAAACACAACATAAAAGTTTCACCCAGTTTGGGAAAAGAAAAATCTTCCTAATCTGGTGCAAGAACAAAAAACATAATTATTACCTCTTACACCTTATTTTATCTACAACCTATTACACTCTGCACACACAACTAACACTTAACCATTCATGCCCCCGCCACCACAACATGAACTACCCATGCCATCCATAACCAACACACAACTAGTTGCAAATTATTATTATATTTTTTTTTTTTTATTTCACATATATCAAACATCAATTCTTCAGAACCAAACTAAAATAACCAAATATGCCAACTTGGCTCAGAAAATCATAATATCCAAACTTTTAAACTCCACCATATCATCCACTCCTTCACCGTCATTACCCCCACCACCCCACACATACCACCCGTGCACAAACCACACTGTATTTTTTTCTTTTTTTTTTCTGTTATAAGTATGATGACATAATGACTAACCTCAAGTCCAAAATAGTCCTAAAGTGTCCTTAACAAAGAAACAAATGAAATCAAAGAAACAAATGAAATCAGGCTTCCCGCCTTAGGGCCCACCATGACCCATTTCGGAGTCCACCCATCCGTCTCTCATGGTGGTTTCCCCCCAATCCCCTCCCAACCTCTTGCTGGACCCCAAAAAGGAACCCCTTATTCTCTAAACACAAACTTAAATTGCAAATGTTCAAACATAAATGCCAAGGCAATCCTCCCTCAGGGCCCACCATGACCCTTTGCGAAAGTCAACCCCTTCGTCACCTTCATGGATGGCAACCCTAAAATTCCCCCACCCAACCTGACTAGTGCCCAATGATACCCTTCTACCTAAATCACTACTAATACGAAGAATATACAAGCACCACTATATACAAAATACACAAACACCACTATATACAAAATATATACCAAAAATATACAAATTGCATCAACCGTATATGCATATATATACACTCACCGGCCACTTTATTAGGTACACCTGTTCAACTGCTCGTTAACACTTAAATTCTAATCAAGCCAATCACATGCGGCAACTCAGTGCATTTAGCATTGTAGACATGGTCAAGACAATCTCCTGCAGTTCAAACCTAGCGATCAGTATGGGGATGAAAGGGTGATTTTTAGTGCCTATGAACGTTGGCATGGTTTTGGAGCCAGAAGGGCTGGTCTGATTTATTTCAGAAGACTGCTGATCTCCCTGGGATTTTCAACGCACAAGTCAAGGCCACGCATGCTCTAGGTTTTAGCAGAGAATGTCCGAGAAAAAGAAAAAACAATCCATTGGAGCGGCAGTCGAGTGGGCGGAAATTCCTTGTTTATTCCAGAGTCAAAGGAGAATGGGCAGACTGGTTCGAGCAGATAGAAAGGCCAACAGTGGACTCAAATATCCACACCGTGTACAACCCAAGGTAGTGCAGAGGAGCATATCTCGTGACGCACATACGGCGAACTGTTTGAGACCATATGGCTACAGCAGCAGAAAGACCACACCGTTGCCACTGCCTTTCAGCTAAGAAACAGGAAACTGATGGCTCCAATTTGTGCCCAAGCTCCTCGAAATTGGACATTAGAAGATTGGAAAAAAACGTTTGCCTGACTGATGAGTCCTCGATTACGTTTCTGCTGCGACATTCGATGGTAGGTTCAGATTTGTGTCAACAATAGTGTTGAGCGATTTTTATACGACAAAGTTTGAAATCCGGCAATTTTTAAAATGGTGATCGAAATTTCCAGATCATGGCGATAATTAAGGTTAAAATCTGAGCATCATCTATTAGAGATCGCGCCTTTTTCTGCGCTTCCTGTAATTTTTATGGCTGGCCTACAAATCAGCTTACATAATAGAGCAGGGTGAGATGTGGTGTGCGACGTCATGACTGGGAAGTGTATGTTGCGATTGGCAGGAAAAATTCACATGACCCGTTTTTACATAGAACAGCGCATTCTGTTCATCCACAGTGTCTCCCTCAGCGTCTCATAGGGATAGGACCTGCGCTCATAGTACCTGTGGCCAAACAGCTCAGCGAAATTAGTCTAGTTTCTGCACCTGAGAAACTCTACTCTTAGCTTAATCCTTCAAATTAGTTATAGTAAGTATTGAAGATTTTAAGTATTTACTAGAGAATTTAAAAGCAGCCATCTACCGCTGTAAATTCACGGCGTGGTATCGGGGGGGGAGGGGGGTGGGGGGAGCCCCGCGAAGCGAACACAGACAAGCTCTATCTGATAAAGAGCACTGATAAAGTTCACCAAGACTTAGTGTAGACATTGTTAAGTGGAATATCTTTATATATTTAACAGTTTGCTATTGAAATATTTCCTGGATATTGGGCAAGCCCGAACATATAATGGATACACATCATTTCTAGTAACTGCAGGTCTCTTGTTAGGTGCAAAACCCACTTGTTATTCTCAGTATACATTTCAGAAAGGTGTTCATTTTCAATTTTACCCATTCCACCTGTGTTGAAATATCCACCTTGCAGTTAAATTACAATCCATCAATCTTGTAGTCAGCCAACAGGTTGTTTGTTGCCAAAAATACCGTGTACGTACGAAAAACAATCACAGTTACGTGTTTTTTGACTTTTGTTGCCGCACCCAGCATTGTCATTGACGCAGCATCCACTTAATCTTAAAAACAGCAATTCTATATGCACCACATGTGAAATTGGAAAGGTGGCAAAAAATACCGTTTATTATACCAAAACATAACAGTTACGTGTTTTTTTGAACTTTTGCACTAACCAGCATTGTTTCATTGACGCAGCAGCTAACGTAAATCTGTAAAACAAACAGCAATTCTATATGTCACCCACATGTGAATTGAAAGATGCAAAAAATAACCGTTTATTAAACCAAAACGAATAACAGTTACCGTGTTTTTTTTTTGACTTTTGCACGACCTCAGCATTGTTCATTGACGCAGCATCTAACGTAAATCTTAAAACAGCAATTCATATTCACGCACAGGTGAATAGAAAGGTGCAAAAAAACCGTTTATTATACAAAACATAACAGTTATTGTTTTTTTGACTTTTTGCACACCCAGCATTGTTCCTTGACGCAGCAATCTACGTAAATCTTAAAACAGCAATTCTATATTCACCACAGGTGAATTGAAAGAATGCAAAAAATACAGTTTATTATACCAAAACATAACATTACGTGTTTATTGGACTTTTGCACAACCCAGCAATGTTCATGTTGACGCAGCATCTACGTAAATCCTAAAACAGCAATTCTATATTCACCCACAGTGAATTAAAGTGCAAAAAATACCGTTTATTATCAGAGGGGGGCCAAAACATAACAGTTACGAGTTTATTTTGACTTTTGCACACCCAGCATTGTTTCATTGACGCAGCATCTACGTAAATCTTAAAACAGCAATTCTATATACACCACAGGTGAATTGAAAAGATGCAAAAAATACAGTTTATTATAGCCAAAATATAACAGTACGTGTTTATTGACTTTTTGCACACACGCCATCATTGTTCATTTGACGCAGCATCTACGTAAATTCTTAAAACAGCAATTCTAATCACAACAGGTGAATTGAAAAGGTGCAAAAAAATACAGTTTTAATTATACCAAAACAAAACAGATACTTGTTTTTTTTGACTTTTGCCCAGCTCCAGAATATGGTTGATGAGACACCTTGCAGTTTAATTTGCAACCAGCCAATTTTGTTTTGATTTAGAGTGGATTTTGAGAATAGCTGTGATTTGCCCGTCTCTGTAATAAGAGACTTTCCGAAAACACTTTTCCATACCTTCGTCAAATTTTTATATTTTCTGAACATGGAGCGAATGCAGGGGTAAGCCGAGCAAAGAGGGGGGTACCATGGAGTAGAGGTACAGAGAAGGTGCTCCTTCCTGTGCTGGCGACAACACGCATGCCAGCGGATCGTCAGTTGCAGGACCGTCAGGACCCAGTCATCGCTGGGTCAGGTCCCTGTGAATCTACGTGAACGACACATCCGTCACCCAATCATTTCCTTCATGGTTTAAATGCAACCTGATTCCTAGCAGATCTTACCTCCTCGTCCTCCCGCACTTCAACGGCCACAATGTTCGTCATCAGTCATCATGAGCATTCCGTCCAACATGAAGCAGCCCAACATGTCAACTCGTGTACGCCACAATGTGGATAATCCATTGTCCTGCGGACCTGCTATGATGACAAAAGTGCGGTTGGGGTCAGAAGGCATGTTAAAAGATCAGTGGATTATATTAGTCTGCACTGACGCCCAGTTATTGATGCCATCAGGAGGAGGTGAATGAAGCCGGTCAAGTCGTGCCAAATTCCCGGGCGGTCGGCAACGCTTGCAGTGCCCCTCTTCTTGGTAGCCCGCCAGCCTTCTGGGAAGCAGAACGTCAGGCTACCAAGTCACCTGTGTGTTGGATGATGATGATGATGGAATGGGAAAACGACATTGCGCATCCATCCTGTCTTTTCAGCAGAATTGCTTGCGACGCTTCATCAGTGGACGAGGAGGAAGACGATGGGGAATTGTCAATACGGGTCCCGCCCACAAAAAGGGAGAGGACGGTCGCAGAAAGTCCGCTGATATGATTCCGTCCCGCCACCACGGTCAGCGCAAACCCCCGCTCCCGCTTACTGCCGTCCAAAAGAGTTCCAGGACCTCTCAAGCCTGGGCCTTCTTGACCAAGGCCTACTGATCAACCCAGCGATGTCAATATGCCGCCTTTTTGCCCGTAGAAACGCATAAGTAGAGGCAATGAACATTAAGTGGTTTAACCACCACCAACAATGTCTAGTCACATGCAGGCGAAATGCATGAGTTGAAATGGAGTGAACAATTTGTGGCAAAAAAGGCCAGACCGGACGCCGGGCCTCCAACCACTGTCACAGTACGCCTCTGTCTCCTGCCTCCTCCTCGCGCCACCGACCGCAAGGTTGTTCCTGCAGCTGCCCCATGTCTCTGGAGAGTCCATGATCAGGGATCACCTCCGCTTCATCCGTCCACCGTCGCCCGAGGTACCACCATATCAACCACCAAGACCCATCCTACCCCTTCTCCCTTCCGCCAGATTGACGACCATGCACGCCGTACAGGCGGCCAGTCTAGCAGCGAGCCTTCTGTCTTCCCGGTTTGGAAGTCAGAAGAAACAACTTTAAACCCAAACCATCCCAAAAGCCAAAAGGCCGAATGTGGCATTGCCAGGCTTTTGGCCTTGGAAATGTTGCCTTTCCGTCTGGTGGACACAGATGGTTTCCGCCACGTCATGGCCGCTCGCTGCCCCAATACCAGATGCCGAGCAGGCATTTCTTTGCCATAAAAGCCGTCCCTGAGCCCTGGCCATCAGCCACGTGTTTACTAAAATTTCAAGCGCGTTTGTCCTGCATCTGTCTGTGTCCGGAAAGTCCTTCTCACCACCGACACATGGACAATATCACGGCCAGGCCCGCTAAATCTCTGTGACAGCTCACTGGTGAGCTGGTGGATGTCTCTGGGGGGTGAACGTGGCTCTCAGGCTCGGCGCACGCTCTTCAAAACCGCAGGGATTGGTCAGGGGCTCTTTCCCTCAAGGTCCCTCCGGTGCATCATGTGCCCAGAACACCGAGTCCGTTTTGAAATTAGATCTGCCTTGGAGACCGGTCCACAACAACAGGTCAGGAGCGTGGATGTCTCTAAGCTACGAGAGCCTGAGCACCTGGCTGGGTGACAAGACCTTGTGCCAGGCAAGGTGGTGTGCGATAACGGGCAAATCGTGTTGGCCGCTCCTTAAGAACGGTAGGGCTGAGCACATCCCTTGCCTGGCACATGTCATGAACCTTTCGTCCAAAATTCTAAAGACTACCCGGGTCCTGGACTGCCTGCTTGAAGATGGCTCGAGGTCTGAGTTCGCACTTCCGCCGTTCGCACCCCTGCTTCATCCCGCCTGGCTTGCGTTGCAGCGTCATTCGGCCCTCCCCCGTCAACCGTCTCATAGTTAGACGTGGCAACACAGCTGGAATTCCACCCTCCCACATGCTTCCAGCGATTGTTGTGGCAGCAGACGCAATGCCATTATACGCATACTAAGTGACCATCATGCCTGACAAGCTGCGTGCGGACCTCGGGGTGATTTGAAACCACCGAAGTGGAGGCAGGTGAAAGAGCTATGCACCATCCTTGCCAGTTTTGAAGAAGCCACAAAATGGTCCAGTCGGAAAATGCCCTTGTCAGCATGAGCATTGTGGTGATCTTATGTTCTGGAACGATCAGTTGGACACTCTGAAACAAACAGGTCCCGCCGCGATGGCGGAGGAGGAGACGGACACAGAATGCGGACAAGGAGCCTTTTCTCTCCGCAAATCCACATTGCCCGACCAGGTTTCACAACAATTTAATCGTCTTCATTAAGTGTCCGTGGTTCGGGTCCAGAGCTAGTGCAGAGGTGGCCATCCACTCTCAGGGTGCATCATGCTCAGGCAAGTCAGGGCTTGTGTTGAAGCTGTGCCGGAGAGCAGAGGAGTAGGAGGAGGAGGAGGTATTCCTAGACAATCACAATGTTAACCAGGACGTCCTGCCGTTTGGAGAAGAGGTTGGCGCGAATTTGAGGCCGGAGAGGAAGATGAGGGAAAAATCAGTTTGCTAGTGCCCCACGACCCAGAGGCTTGGGAAATCAAGGCTCCATCTCTCGACATGATGCTTGGACTCCATTACATCCAAAGGATCCTCGCATGTAGGGCCATAAAGATGAACAACAACTTATTGTGTGGCCACCTCCACGACACCCGTACAATCTAAACTCAGCACTTTTCCTTTTCCACACCACCTAAATAGAGAGATAAAATTCATGTTTTGGAGACCGTGCTAAATTTATCACCTGGAGACATCAGTGCCTCTGCTTCACGTTCATCAAATGTCACGGTGGAACAACGTCAGCACATGAACAGCAGTAGTGTGGCCAAGCAGCCGCAGCGGCAGCAACAGCAGACGATTGTGCAGAAGCTTAATGGGTGACCTCTGGCAATCTTAATTTGCCACCTCACCAACGCTTGAAATGCAGGGCACACATACAAAACATAACAGAGACCAGCTAAATCATGGTGCCCACGACTATCTGCGTCTCCACACCATGTTTTTTGGATATTTGCCGACCCTATCGACTTCTGGTATCCAAATGGATGAATGGCCCGAGCTCCGCTCCAGCCACGCCATAGAGGTGTGTTTCCTGCCCAGCAGCCAGCGTCATATCTGAGCGGACCTCATCACAGTCTGGAGGAGTCATTACAGACGAAATGCACTCCGTCTTTCCACAGATAATGTGGATCTTTGACTTTCATCAAGATGAATCAGTCGTGGATCTCTGATGATGTTGTGGCCCCCAATTCCGAGTCACCGATAGTTGCCGGTCTACTTCAACATTCCTATTCAAACAGAAAATGTCCTCTTGAAAAAAAAAAATTTAAATGATAATTTCTTACTGCAATTTTTATTTTCAGTTCCCAAAAGGTCATTGAGCTGATTTCGCGGTGAGGAGACTCTAAAAGACACCAATTGTACACGGTTTCATGAAAAAAAAAGTATTCCATTAACTCACTTAATCTCTACAATTTTTCAAACTGTCAATAGTTTTGGGGTCATGGTGCTATGAGATACAGCTATAACCAAGGTCCTTTGGAACAGAATTGTGGCTTATAAGTGGCATTTCTCCCTCACAATTTTTAACAGTGGCTGAGAAGTCATTTTATACAGTATGTAGGGTGTACTACTGGTACCCTAAAAATTCGAATCGGGAGACATCTTTCCGATTCTTTGAGAAAATAATGTTTCAAGTGCTCATGTGTATCTAGGCACTTTCAAAAGGTGCACAATGGGGATTTAAAAACTTTTAATTTCTGTGCCATAGAGCGAGTCCCTCGTCCTTTGAGGGGAGGCGATTGGCAACAGAAACTCCTAGCGAGAGAGTCTCTGTGGATATTTAGATTAGGCACCAGGACACCATATATATATCTGTTTTAAAATAAAGTTATTGGCATACTTGGTTTTATAGAAGGCTTATTAGATATGAAAAGATGAGTTTTAGGTTTTATATTAAGATGTATACATATGGTTAAAAATTGTGACATAGAATGGAGGTGTTTCCTTTCTTTTGTCTTTGATCATGTGACAGCTTTCAGCCTCTATTTAAACAGGTTAAACAGTGTTTATTCGGGAGACCATGAACAGGGATGTGATCCGAAACGCTTCGGTCTTATAATCTTTTTACGCCATATCCATTTGGTGCTATTTTTGTGCTGAATGCATTGACTTACCCCAATGTTTTGTAATTTAATCTTCATACAGAAGGACGTTTTATTCACAAGTGCTTGGATGTCTCGGATGAAGCTGGTCATGTTTCGTTTGTGCTAACACATTCATTAGACGCATTAGACATTGTAGACTGCTCACTTAGGCGCATTTTATGCCAGAAAAGGGTGAAAAACCCAATAATACATGTCTCCCTAAGGCAATTACGCCGGCAATAAGCCGTGTGAACCAGGCCTAAATGTGAATTCTTGTTCATGGAAAAATAAGACATCCCCTGAAAATAAGAACTAGCGTGTTTTTAGGAGCAAAAATTTAGACAAAATAGGGTAACATAAGGGAGTGAATACTCTGTGTAAAGGCTATATGTTTCACACATTTGTTTTTGATTACCTGATATTAAAAGGAACAGCCACAACAAAAGGTACACGCTTGAGAAAGGGGGTGAACCCCGAAACGCTCCGTCCTGAGTGGTATGATGGCTGGACATCCATCTAGTTTTAAACTTTTGCCTGTATAATTTGTTTTTACAGATGAATAAGAAACCTTCAGGCATCTGAAATTGCACTCAAGGATGACCAGACTTGTTCCAAGTTCTCAATTCCTTCCCCTAATATTTTGGGCTGATTACTCTAGACTTTCACCCGTGATTAAGAACACACAGAAGCAGTGTGTTTCGTCTGGTGTGCTTTAGAATACATCCACAGGCGTTTCTCTAATTAACTCAGATGTTGCCAATAAATCTATCAGAAGCTTCCAAAGACAATACTTCATCATATGGGCTGTCCAAAATTGTTTAAAGGCATAGTAATCAAGTGTAAATACATTTTGACTTTGGCAGAAAGTAATAAAAATTCTTAAAATCTCTCTCATTATTCTGGCATTTGTGAAAATATAAATAATTATGGTAATCCTAATATACCTACAACAGCGGTAACTTTATTCTGATTTCATGTCAGATTAGGTGAGAAAAACATGTGTATGTGTCTTTTTATATAGTGTATGTAGACTTCTGGTTTCAACTGTATATATAAAGTTGCACATTTGTACTAAGCTGTATGCCATGAAAAAGGATATGACTATCTAAATAGAGATAACATTCTGCAGGGAGTGACTCCCCCTGGTTTAACGGCAGTTCGTGAAGCAACCAGATAAGAGACCAAGGACAGAGGTTGTGAAAGGTGGTTGGTAACCAAGAGAAACTTCTAATCAAAGCAAACTCAAAACAGCGATGTACTTGTTAATAGTCTTCATTTACCTTTCCCTACATGTTAAAAGCTAATCATTGTGGATAGAAAACCCTTTAAGTATAAACTGGACATAGATTGGTTTGTTTCATGTTCATTATGGTATTTATTGCTCAGCTTGGTACAATCCGTTAGTGATAACGTAAACTGAAAAGAATATTGTTAACATCTGTGTCTGACCTGTGTTGTTTCTGTGCTTTTAAAAAGACATCAGTAATGCATGAATAGTGATGTTTTTTATTATCATAGTTCCCTGTAGGCAGCTTTATTACTCTGTGATTGATTCTGATGTCCATAATAATTTTATATAGCCAAGCTGCCTGAGATGGTAAAAGGTCATACTTTTTTGTACAAAGATAATATGTTCTTGTCACTAGAGGCCACTTGTTTTGTGTCTTCTGTCTGTTCAAGGTGTTTGCCTCTCTCTTATGAGAATCATAAACGAGTGCAAATAAAGTAATAACTCATTGCTAAAGCACTTTGTATCCATAGCTGGAAATTCAGACTATTTGGAAAGAGCTTTAGGGATATACACTGGATAAAGGATGTTGTTATTGACACTGATTTGAATATATCCATCTTTTATTGTAGGTTTCCACTTTCATCTAGCTTTCCTTGCAGCATACAGTATAATATTAGGCTTTGCTCCTGATCTTCATAATCTGTGCTTGCTGTTATTGAATGAACACATCTATTTTTATTTCATCAATATGAAAATCTCTAGTTGTAAAATAATCATAAACTGGGATATACAGGGAAGCACAGGGGCTCAGTGCTTAGCACTGTTGCCTTGCAGCCATTGGCGCACCTATAGCCAAGGCAGACATAGCAGCTGCTATGGGGCCCAGAGGTAGAGGGTTCAATTATGTGCAAGAACATTGCATCTTTTCGTAGAAAATGACAAATTGGTGGCTTAGTGCCTTGTCAATAATACTGTTGATCTCCCTATTGTGCCATGAGACCCTGTAAATGTTAGTTACAGGGCGTAACTACTTGCAGCGCTAGGATGCTGGGTTCAAATTCCACAAAGGACAAAATCTGCATGAAGTTTTTATGTTTTCCCACTGTTTCTTTGGGTACCCTAGTTTCCTCTACAATTTAAAATACATACTGATACGTTAATCTGAAATTTGTACTGTGAGCCCCAATGTGGACAAGGAGCAATGTGAATATTTGCAATATAACAGCGCTTTATGAAAAATATAACAAATAAATTGGTGCTATAATTGTAACACTGAGCTGTATATCCATGACATTACCAAGACAGATTTTTATACATAGAAGTAAACAATAAAGATATTCTTTTGTTGACTGGATGCAAAGATTGTAAAAATTAAGAGAAAAAGTTACATAAAGTATGCTAAGAAATTGTCTAACACGTTAACCATGCAACAAAATAACTCTGTCTATAGAAATGACCCCCCTCTCTCCATAGTTTCAATAACGTACTAATATAATTAATTTGAATTGCAAATTAATCCACAGTTGAGAACAAATGTCACATCAGTGACAAGTTATGAGTGCAATAAATTGAATGTGTTATAATCCTCTTTGGAGAAAGTTACTTCTATCATCTAGATGGCTGTAGGAAAGTTTAACTTCGGAGGGATGTCACTGCTTTCCATGTTTTATGTTCTTAGATCCCAACAAAAACCACTGAAAAGCATTGAAAAAGTTTAAATTTTTTTGTGTAATATTTAGCAACAAACTATAAATACAGTATATACCGTAAAAACAAGAACCAGTTTCTCACTGATCATACTGTATCATACAGGTATATTGTCACAATAGAGAACTGTTCATCTACAGGGTAGAATTACTGAATGGTCTACTTTGACAATTTTTTGGCAAGAGTTTGGTAACGGATACTGAAACAAAGCCCTTGCTCTTAGTAGACTATGCTACAACTACTAACGATGCTTTAGTCCAACATTTTTCCTTTCAACTGGGAATATTGAACCTTTATCAAGCTCAAGATTAGATGATACAGTAAATCCTCCTTAAAAGTAAAAGAGTAAGGAATGTACAATAAATCTAGATGTAATTTGTCAACCTACAATAGGCACTAGAGGATATAGACTAAATAAAGATTAATGACTTGAGAAGAAAATTTCAGAACAAAAAGACAGGCTGTGGAATACTAGGGGGGAGTTATCAACAAAATGGCCTGGAGCAGTGGAGGAGCTATCAGTGTGGACAGAGTTTACAACAAAGGCAGACCCAGCACCGGAGACAGGAATATCTAGTTATTGCCATGTTTGTGGGTGTGGTCATGAAAATTAAGGATATATTTATATAAATAGGGGCTGGGTAATTTAAGGGTCTATCAGGGCTGCCATTTTACATGCATTGTTAATCCTTAGTGGAAAGGACAATAACACTTGTATTCTGAAAACATAAAGAGGATGGAATAAGGGATAATCTGGAGAAGAAGGGACTTAACCCCCTCACGACCTTGGCCGTATCCATACGTCTAGGTGGTTTGGGGGTTCACGCACCTGGACATATAGATACGTCCTGAGGATCGCGCGATCTCTAAGGCAGAGTTCGCGCGATCGGTGCGGGGTGTCAGCTGTATATTACAGCTGACATCCCGCAGCGTCGGCCCCGACCCCGGATCGCTCCGGGGGGGGGGCCGGTTTACCCCTTAATTATCGCGACGATTTGGGTCGCAATATTAAGAGAGACGCAGGAGGAGATCGCTCCTCCTGCGTCTCTGTCGGCGGCAGCAGCAGCACGGATCGGGCGATCAGTGCAGCTCCTGCCTCCCTACAGACACCACGGAAGGCAGAGAATGCCTTCCGGGTTGTCTATGACGTCACGACGCCCGGCTGTGCCCTGTGGGCAATGACCCGGCATCGTGACTGGACAGTTACCATAGGAACCATCATAGCAACAAGCTATGCACTATTCTATGATGAAGAATCTAAAGATCCTCAATTCAAATCCCCATGGGGAAAAGTAAAAAAATAACATGAAAAAGTGAAAAAAAAAAGTAAAAAAAGGTGAAAAACATGTAAAACACAAAAAATAAAATAAAAATACTACACGCCCTTTTCTTCCATTTACAAACGCCAATCGCCCCAAAAATTATCAAAAATAAATAAAGTACCCATATTTGGTATCGCCGCGTGTGTAACGACCTGCCCTATAAATCTGTCATGTTAATTAACCCGTACGGTGAACGCCATAAAAAAAAAAAAAAAAAAAAAAACAAACACATAATTAATATTATTGTTCATCCCGCAGCACATAAAATGGAATAAAAAGCGATCAAAAACTCCTATAAACGCCAAAGTTGTACCAATTAAAACGTCAGTTCATCCCGCAAAAAAAAAGTCCTCATACAGCTCTGTATACGGAAAAATAGAAAATGTATAGCTCTCAGAAGATAGCGATGCATAAATATTTTTACACACTAAAAACACTTTTCTTTTTTTTTTAAAGTGCTTCAGCTTAAAAAAACTATATAAATAGGGTATCGCCATAATCGTAGCGACCCAAAGAGTAAAGCTAACTTATCACGGATACTGCATGGTGAGCCCTGTTAAAAATAAAAATAAAAAACACTACCAAGATTGCTGTATTTTGTTCAAAACATCTCACAAAAACCTTAATAAAAAGTGAACATAGCATCATATGCACCCCATAATGGTACCAATAAAAACTTCAACTCATCCCGCAAAAAACAAGCCCATACACAGCTCTGCACACAGCAAAATAAAAAAGTTATGGCTGTCAGAATAGGACAACATAAAAACGCAATTTTTTATAGACTTATTTCTACTGTGTAAAAGTAATAAAACAGAAAAAAACTATATAAAATCTATATCATTGTAATTGTACCGACCCCCATAGTAAAGTTATCACATCATTTACACTGCACGGCGAATGCTGTAAAATTGAAACTCAAAAAACAATGACCGAACTGCCTTTCCCCCCCCCCCCCCATTTTCATTGCCCAATGCTAAAAAAAACTATGGAACACCTGTGTTCCTAAAATGCAGAATACATCCCTAGATGAGATCCCTGAGGGTGTTTGAATCTAAAATGGGGCGACTTCTGGAAGGTTTCACCTGTTCTGGTACTTTAGAGGCTTTGCAAATGTGACATGGCCCCACCAAAATCTGCGTTCCAAAAGCCAAATAGCGCTCCCTCCTTTATACGCCCTGCTATGCGCCCAAACAGCAGTTTACACCCACATGTAGGGTATTGCCGAACTTGGAAGAAATTGCTTAACAAAGTTTTAGGGTTCTTTTTTCCAGGATTCCTTGTATATATGAAACATTTTAAGCTAAATTTGCAGATTATTGGAAAAAAATGTTTTTTAATTTTCACAGCCTTATGCTAAAAAAAAAATTGTGAATCACCTGTGGGGTCTATATACTCAATGCACCCCTGGATATATTCCTTAAGGGGTGTAGTTTCCAATATGCGGTCTATTTAGGGGTGTTTATTAAGTTTTAGCACACGTTAGGGTGTCCCCCAAACCTGAAATGGCGCCTAAAAAAATAAAAAGACCCAGAGTATAGTAGGTGCTCCTCCTATTCTGGGGCTTATGGTTGAGCCAAAAAAATCCACTAGGGCCACATATGATTATCTCTAAAAACGGCAGACCTGGGGGAATTGATATTAAGTTGCATTTACCTAGTCACATTTACCGTATTCCAGTGAATAATGGATAAATATGGAAAATCTGCAAAAAAAGTGAAATTTTGAAATTTCACCTCCACTTTGCTTTAATTTCTGTGAAATATCTGAAGGGTTATCAAACTTCCTAAATAGTGTTGTAAATACGTTAAGGGGTCTAGTTTCTCAGATGGTGTCACTTATGGGGGTATCTAACATGCAGGCCCCTCAAAGCCACGTCAGAACTGGAGTGGTCCCTAAAAAAATGTATATTGCAAATTTTCTTGAAAATGTGAGAAATTACTACTAAATTTCTAAGCCCCCTAATGTCGTAAAAAAAAAAAAAGACATTTAAAAAATGATGCCAACCTATAGTGGAAATATGGTAGATGCTAGTTATAAACTATTTTGTGGGGAATAATTATCTGTCTTGCACGCAGAAATTTTGCAACTTTCAAAATCGCAAATTTTTCAAAATTTTCATGAAATTTTGATATTTTTCACAAACAAACAAGGATTGTATGGATAAAAATTTCTTACTAACTTAAAGCACAATGTGTCACGAGAAAACAATCTCTGAATCACATGGCTAGGTAAAAGTGTCAAAAAGTTATTCTCACATAAAGTGACATATGCCAGATTTCAAAAATAGGGCTGTGTCAGGAAGGTCAAAACAGGCTGGGTCCTTAAGGGGTTAACAGGATTAGAGAAGAACAAAAATAATATAGCAGATAGTCAGGGACAAGGCTCTTAAAAACTCTAGCCCTTTGAATCCCAGAGGCTCACAATAGCCAAAAAGAAATAGCATTTTAAGATGTTAAAGATGTTAAACATTTATAATGATAAATTATAGATTGTGCTGATATGGTCGCAGCAGAGTCAATGCTAGACTATGTCTCCACTGCACAGTTTTATGATCGTTTTTTCCCGCGCTTTTAGGATTTTAAAGGCGCCTAAAATACGATCGTTTGTACTGCTCCATAGACTACAATAGAAAAGACGAGCTGTAGTCTCCACAGCTCTCTTTTTCTATGATCGTCTTTCGCCACCAGCGTATTATACAACATGTTTTTAGTTTTTTTTTTGCCGCCTTCCCATATAATACAATTACATGGGCAACATCAAAAAAAGAGAAGCGATGGTGTTTTTGCACAAAACATGACAAAAACCATGGTTGAGCATCATAAAAAAATGTCCGCTTTCGGCCATTTTTTTGTCCGATGTATTGTAGCCATAGCCTTTGGGTTGGGAAAAGTTTAGAGTTGACAAATAAAAGAAAAGCTGTTGTGCTGTTTTTAATCTGTCGCTCCATTTTCTGTATCTTGGAGTTTATTTTCTCAAAGGTGTCATGGCAAGTAGCTGTATATATAGATGCTACCATTTAAAAGCACCAAGCTTCCAAAATTTTGACTAGGCCAGTCAGTAACTGAAACCTATTGATGTTCTATTTCTCTGTTATATTTAACAGAATCACACATCAGGGATTTTCCATTCCTTTTTATAAGGTATGATTTTCACTAAGAGTAGTGTCGAAACAGATTTGTTAATCAATTTGTCTCCTTTAGCACCTAAGTGTCATGGGTCACGCCGCAGCCCGCAGGACGGTCCCACCGGTCCTTGTGCGCCAGAAGCGAGTGGGGCCGTTGTCCACATAGCAGGCAGCGGGCGCATTTTCTCTCCTGAGCGCATCTGCTTACCACACAGCGCTCCTGCTTCCTCACGTCCGTCGGCTGCAGAGCGCACGCGTCCCCGCTCCCTAGGCCGTGCGCACTGGCTCTGTGGCATTTAAAGGGTTAGCGTGCAGGTAATTGGCTGATTGCCGGCCACTGACCCTATATATTGGCTCCATCTCCCGCATGCTCTCGCTGAATTCATAGTGCCCATACTCTATGTGAGGAATCCTTCTAGAATCCCGGTTAGCCTTCTCTGTGTACCAGTCCTGTTTGCGCACGTCCTTCGACGACGACCCTTTGCTGCCTGCCCTGACCTTCTGCCTTGTCCCCGACTACGAGTTCGTCTGCTGATTTTGTACCACATTGTACTTCGCCTGCCGCCACAAGCAGTTCATGTCGGGGGTAGCGACCTGGTGGAATCCCACCGCGGCAAATCCATCCCGCCTTGCGGCGAACTCTGGTGAATACCAGGACCCACTTAGACTCCGCTCCCTGGTGTGGCCCATACCATCGCTTGCGGTGGTCCAGTGGATTCACTACTCCCAGTCATTACAGTTGGATTCGGCCATGGATCCCGACCAGGTGCCGTTGCCCAGTGTTGCCGACCTCACCACCATCGTGACCCAGCAGACTCAACAACTGTCGCAACAAGCTCAGCAGCTGCATCAGCTGTCCGTTAAGGTACATCAAGTCCTCTCCGCCCAACCACACCTGCCACAGTCCTCTCCACAGGTTACGTCTTGGGCTGCCGTGGCGATCGTCGATCCCAAGCTCCGGTTATCACTGCCGACGAATGGAGACCCTAATGCTCCATGCACATGGAACTCATTGCCAACCAGTTTCCTACAGAGCGCTCCGAGGTGGCTTTTCTGTTCAGTCTTCTTTCTGGGAAAGCCCTGGCTTGGGCCACCCCACTTTGGGACAGAAGCGACCCGGTGACATCCGATCTCCAGGCTTTCCTGGCAGAGTTTCGCAACATCTTCGAGGAACCTGCGCGTGCCTGCAACACCGAAATGGCTCTTCTAAATCTGCGACAAGGTGACACCTCTGTTGGGGACTACCCTGTGCAGTTCCACACTTTAGCCTCAGAACTCTCCTGGAACGAGGCGGCCCTTTGCACCACATTCAAAAAGGGACTCTCCACTCGAGTAAAGGATGTGCTGGCTTCGCGGGAATTGCCCTCGTCCATGGGTGAGCTGATCCATCTGGCCACACCATCGACGTGCGTTTTCGTGAGAGGCAGGACGAACTCCATCAGGAGCATGAGCCCTTCTGTAACCGTCGTCTACCCCATCTAGCCCCAGTGTTCTAGAGACGTCCTGTGCCACCTCCGCAAATTGCTGCGGAGGAACCTATGCAGGTGGATAGAGCTCATCTGTCTTAGCAGGAACGTACGCGATGACGGGAGAAGAACCTCTGCTAGAGATGGCCGAATTGATTCTAACGAAGTGGACTTAGTTTAGTATTTCAGGAAAACTTCGGTTCTGAACAAAGTCGAAGTTTGGGGTGATTTGCGGGAACGAAGCGTGTTTTTAATTGATAAAATGTCCGCAAGCACATGGCGTTACATGGGGCAAAGAACTCTGGGAGGAAGAAGGGCATAGCCTGCATGACATGTGCAGAGATGAAGCCAATCAGAGACCGGCAGGATTCTGTGACGTCACTGCATTATATAAGTCCAGACGTGACTCTGGCTGCTCACACTCCTCTCTCTGTGCCGTGCTGCAGCTGCTGCTGCAGAGATCTCACACAAAAGAAATTCGTTTTTAAAGGGGTTTTGCCACGATGTAATGTTGACGTGGGATCCTCCAAAATAGGTATTTAATCACTTTTCTAAATATATGTGATTAAAAAAATTGCTACCTGAGAGAGCTACAGGCTGCCTTACCGGCCCTTAGTTACTTAAATGCTTGCATTAGTTACAATCAGGCAGAGTGTCCTCCGTGTCATATTATTCCTCTGGAACGTTTGATTTCTGCGGCCCCCGTGAAGCAGGTACCTCCAGGCAAGAGGTCTGTGCGTCCTGTGCGTCAGCGGAAAATTTTGAAGTGGGACACTGCTTTCGGATAGCTGGCCACCCTGGAGTGTGGAAAATGGGTCAGCTTATTGCCAGCTTCTATTGGTGGCCGGAGCTTGTCAAGGATATCAAAGAGTCATGTCCTACTTGTGCTCATAATAAGACGTTCCATCTCAAGCCTGCGGGGCTACTCCTGCCATTGCCCATCCCGGATCAGCCGTGGTCTCACATAGCCATGGATTTTATCACAGACCTTCCTTCTTCTGCCGGCAATACGGTCATGTAGGTCATCACATTTCGCTCCTCTACTCGGGTTGCCCTCTGCTCCTCACCTCTCAACTCTGTTTTTTCAACATATATTTTGCCTGCGTGGTCTTCTACAACATAATGTTTCGGATCGGGGAGTACAGTTCGTGTCCCGATTCTGGTGGTCCCTCTGTGCCCAGTGGAAGGTAAATTTGGACTTTTCCTTGGCCCACCATCCTCAGTCTAATGGGGAGGTGGAATGGGTCAACCAGATCCTGGGGAATTATCTATGCCACTTTGTCTCGGCTCGACAGGACGACTGGTCCAGCTTGTTGCCTTGGGCGGAATTCTCTTACAACTCCCTAGATTCTGATGGGTGCCTCTCCCTTCTTTGTGGTGTATGGACAACATCCACGCCCTCCTCTCCCACTGTCATCGGCTTCAGACGTTCCCGCCGTGGATATGTTGGTCCGGGATCTAAAAGCCATTTGGAAGGAAACACTGCATTCTGTGCGTCGGGCCTCCACTCAAATTAAGAATAGGGCAGACAAGAGTAGAAGAACTACCCAGCTTGTGCTCCTGGGCATAATGTCTGTCTATCTACAAAGTATGTCAGTCTGACAATTCCCAGCTACAAGCTGGGTCCTCGTTACCTTGCTCCATTTGTGGTCCTGAAAAGGATTAATACCGTGGCCTACAAGTTCCGGCTTGCTCCCACTAGTGAATCCCAAATCCTTCCTGTCTCTCTGCCAAACCTTTCGTCTTGAATGGGTTCTCTCAAAGTGGCGCCCCCTTCCCCTGGTGATACTTGGGGATGTTTTCGCCGAAAAGGGAAATTTTGGTCATGAAGAAAACCCAAAGAGGAAGCGTTTTTTCCTTATGGGGTGGAAGGGGGGTTTGGGGCCCAGAAAAAGTTCATGGGGACCCCGGGTGGCCCACATTAGGACCGAAAATTTACTTCAGAGGTTTTCCAGCCAGGGGGAGGGGGAGGCCGAAGTACTTTTAGGGTCATCCCCCCCGGGTCCCCGGGGCCCGGGAGCAAGCGGCGGGGACGAAACTCGCTCCCGGGCGCATCTGCTTACTGCCCCAGTCCCTTTCCCTCGCGTCTGTCACTCCAGCCACGCGCCCTTTCCCCTGGGGGCGGATGTGCATGGGATCTGTGAATTTAAAGGGCGAGCACGTGGTTGATTGACGGCCCGCGACCCTTATATGGCTCCACCACCACATCTCTCGCCGAACCCTTTATGCCAAACCCCTTGCAGGAACCCTTAAAGAATCCGGGTTAGCCTTCTCCGTTACCACCCTGTTTGCCAGTCCTTCGACCACGAACCTTAGCTACCGCCCGACCTTGGGGGCCGTCCGCAACTACTGTTCGTCTCCCCGTTTTTTTACCCGTTAAAACCTTGGCTGCCGCCGCAAGCGGTCAATCGAGGGTAGCGACCTGGGGGAATTCCCCCCACGGCAAGTCCTTCCGCCTACGGTTCTTGGTGAATACCGGACCCACTTATACCCTCCCGGGCGTGGCCCTACCTTTCCCTGCGAAGGCCCATAGATCCCACTCCAGCGTTACACTAAGCAAGTTTTGTAATTATAACAAAGGAGGGGGCAAATTTATTCAACGAAGGGGAATTCTTTTAGAATTTCAGGAAAACTTGGGTTTTCTGAACGAAGTCAAATTTTGGGGTATTCGGGGAATGAGTGTGCTTTTGATTGATAAAATGGCTGCAGCCAGGGCGTTCTTGGGGCAAAAACCTCGGGGGAAGAAGGGCATAGCCTGATACTGTCAGGAGAAGGCCAATCAAGACTGGCGGGATTCTGTACGTCACCGCACTTATAAGTCCGGGCGCGACGCTGGGGTCCCTCCTCTCACTGTATGATCAGGGAAGGTGTGCTCGTGGTTGTGATACTCTTAGAAGAAAATTTTTTATATAGCGATTTTGGGGGGTTCTCAGTTGTCTCAGAGACTGTTCTTTAAATGTTTATTCCTGATTTTTTGGGGTATTGGATCTAAAGGGGTCCAGTGGTCCACTGTGCTGATTACATTTTAAAAAAATTAAAATTAAAAATTAATAAAAAAAAAAAAAAAATAAAAAAAATTTAAAAAAAAATCAAAAAAAAAATAATAAAAAACGGCTTTGGAAGAAAGCCCGGTAACATGCCCTTTAGCCCGGTAGTAGCCCCCCCATAGCCAGGTATGCCCCTTACGGCAGGTAGATCCCCCTTTTACCAAAAAAACCCCCTTTTTAGCCAAGTAAATGCCCCCTATGTTAAACCAAGAATTCCCCCCTTTTTACCAGGTATTGCCCCTTTTTTAGCCAGGGATTGCCTCCTTTTAGCCAGGTATGCCCCCTTTACTAGCCAGGTATTGCCCCCTTTGTTAGCCAGGTATTGCCCCCTTTAGTAGCCAGGTATTGCCCCCTTTAGTAGCCAGGTATTGCCCCCTTTGTTAGCCAGGTATTGCCCCCTTTACTAGCCAGGTATTGCCCCCTTTACTAGCCAGGTATTTCCCCCTTTACTAGCCAGGTATTGCCCCCTTTGTTAGCCAGGTATTGCCCCCTTTACTAGCCAGGTATTGCCCCCTATGTAGCAAGGTATTGCCCCCTTTAGTAGCCAGGTATTGCCCCCTTTACTAGCCAGGTATTGCCCCCTTTGTTAGCCAGGTAGATCCCCCCTTATAGCTAATAAAAATAAAATAGAAGTCACTCACCTCACCGGGCTTCTGCAGCTCCAGACATCTCCCGGCCGATCTCCTCAGCGTCGCAGGGGAGTGAGTGCAGCCGCGCGTCATTTCCCCTGCGACGCAGACCTGTATGTACGGCGCACACCGGCACTGTACATACAAGGGGAGGAGGGAGGAGGGAGCGATCCCTCCTGCCTCCTCCCTGCACAGCGAGACTTCGGGCGGGTGAGCGGCCGCTTCACCCGCCTGTCGGAGCGGCCCGGCGGCGCCAGAGTAGCGCACCAGCGCTACTCTGTCGCCGCGGCCATTTAAAGAACCCGTGGCGGGAGGAATGCCAGCTCTCCCGGGAGGGCGGGTAGGGGAGACCCCAAATAGCGGGACCCCCCCGCCAAAAACGGGAGAGTTGGCATGTATATTCTAAGCCAGTTCCTGTTGTATTCATTTAAAGAAACAGCGTTTTTACAATACAAATACCACTTCATTTTTGGATGCTCAATTCTTTTGCGCAATTTACATCCAGGAGTTAATTAAGCTCTGTTTTTCTGCTGTGGTGACTCCAAGAAACCGTCTTTTTCACCGGCAAAAAATAAAATTTTCCTGTAGCCTAATTCACAAGCGAAGGTTAATTAAAATTTTTTCTCTTGTTTTTTGGCGTAGAAAAACACGCAATTGTAACACGCTCAAAGCTAGTACTTTGTGGCTGCTCAATTTTTTGCGCAATTTCATCCGGGGTTTAAATTAAGCGTTGTTCTGTTTTGGTGACTCCAAGAAACCGTCTTTTTCACCCCCCAAAAATTACTTTTTTCCCGTACCTTAGTTCACAGCGAAGGAAAATTAAAATTTTTTTCTCTTGTTGTGTAGGAAAAGAAAACACGAATTGTAAACCTAAAAAGGGCGTAGTTTTGTGGTTGCGCAATTTTTGGCCAATTTACACCCGGGTTTAATTAAGCGTTTTGCTTTTGTAATAAAAGAAACTTTGTTTTTCACCACCACAGAAAAATTCTGTAGCAAAATTTCATACCGAAGGGTTAATTAACCCTGTTTGTGCTTTTATATTCAGAAAAATAACAGAGTTTTTAAAGGCACAACAAGTAAAATTTTTTCTGCCCATTTTGGAGGAAATTTATATCCAAGGGTTCCCCCAAGCTTCTTGGGGGTTCTTTTGGAGTAAATACAGGGTGTGAATTTATCATAACAATATCTTCATAACAGTGTCTGTAATTTAGAACAAACGTATTCAGAAGAGGGGGGCAGGCCTTCCGCGAGGGCAGAGGCCAAAAATTCCAGGCCCAGGCGCAGAACGCAAGGGACTCGCAGGGGTCCCCGGGTGGGCCACAACTGCCGTGTCATCTAGGGGGCCGTGTGTTGTTCAGCAACCCAAAGGGTTTTGATTGGTTATAGGTCATCCATTCCCCCAAATGACATCTGACAACCCCCGCCAAAGTCGGTGGGGAACGTCAAAACAACCTTGTTGCAGGCCGGGAGCGGGTCAGCATCCCACCTGTCCTCAAACCCCCCTCTGTCCCTGGGTTCCCCCACCCGAGTTTTACTATGTGGTCTGGGCTCAGCACAATAAAGCGAGGATGAATAATTTTAAAGGGGGGCAGTCACACATTGGCAGCGAAGAAAGGGGGCCAATATCCCCCGCTTTTTGAGTGGCGGCAAAAGCATAGATGTTGAGGTGGATGGGAGGTCATGTTGTGAGGGGCAGCCTTCCATCCGGGCGGTGATGAGGGCAGCAGTGCGATGAAACCAAATAGAAGATGATGTAGCCCGACCGCATTTGGGGGCCGGGTAGGAAGGGGTTTACTTTCAGGAGAAGGGGGGTCAGCTTGCCGTCAGGCAGCGGCGCAGCAAAAAAGTGGGGGGTGTGGCCGTGAGTCAGCAGGATAGCCAGTGAAGGTCGGGAGCCAAACGGCCCCGGGGGTAAAAAACCCCCTTCGCATCCAAAAAAAGTAGGGCACAGGGGGTCAGCGAGGACGGCAGCAGTGCATCAGTGGGAGCGTTGGGGGTAAAATCCCATACTCGGCGTTGTGGCAGTTCTTTGCTAAGACACTGGAGGAGCAAATTTTAAGGGGGGGAAATTTTTAAAATCGGGGGGCAGAAAGTAAAATTTGTGGCCAGGGAGTAACTTTGGGGCCCACGGCGCTCCCTTTCAACACATGCACCCGTCACCTTGGGGGCCCTGGGAGAAACGTGGTAAAGTTTTGGTGGTCCTTCTGCCGCCGCTATTTTAAACAGCGCAGCAGCACGGCAGTGGAACCCCTGCCTTTTGCAGCCAGTCGGGCCCTCCACCACCTCTGCAAAAGGGGGCTGTTTTTTTTTGGGGACATCATCTCCCGGCCCAGATGTTTCCGGGCTCCTCGCTACTCAGGGCGCCGGCAGTCGTTCGCGGGGCCGTTTGCAAAGGGGAAAACCCGTATGCTTTAAAAACCCCAAACCCAAAAGGGCAGCAGCTGACCGTCTCCTGCCCAAAGTTTTTGGGTTGCTCCCAGTTCCCCCCCTTTCCAAATGGTGGACTCTGCACCGTTCAGAGAACTAAGGGCCCTTGTCCCGGGGGCCGAGATGGGGGTTTTCCCAAGCCGTAATTTTTTTTTCCAAAAAGGCACAGTACCGGGCCTTCAAAAAAATTTAGGGTTAGAACAAAAGGGGGCCAGCCCTTGGGGCTTAGGGTTTTGTTCCGGTGCCCCCCCCACCCGGCGTTGGAGCTGAAATTTTACGGTAGGGCCAGTACATGTCCTTTACGGCCCCCCTTGGTGAATGTGTTTCCCGGGCCCAGCCACACCAAACAACTTGGAAGGAGACCCCGGGTTCCTCCTCCACATTGTCAAACGGGCGGCTTTTGGGGCCAAAGCCCGCCCCTCTTTCCTCCCCCAACAACCATCTCGGGCCTCCACAAAGTATGCTCCATCATCCCTACAGGGTGTAGGGCAAAAGCGGTGTCACACATTTTCTACCCCAGGTTTGCCTCGGCGAAACAAAGTCACACAGGGGGGGAAAAAGCTCCGTGTTGCAGCCCCCAAAAATTTGATGTGTGGTTTTTCCGCGCCAACTGCAAAATTTAAACCACGTGATGGACAATGGGAGGAAAATTGGTGTAGCGCTGCACCGAGGGGGGTTTATTTTGCGCCCTGCATGGTGCATGTGTTTTAATTGGTTGGTTTTAAAAAGGTTTTTCCTTTAAGTCTTTAAAAAATCTTCAGGGAAAATTCTGAAAAAAGGCCAGGGAAACTGTGAATGCCCCTTACCCTTTTACAAAACCCGGAAACACCCTCCCCGAGTTGCAGTTGGAGAACGGCCCCCCCCCCCAACAAAACCCCCGATATGCGATGTTTCCCCCCGTTGGAATTTTCCAAAACCTGACCATGTTGGTTTACTGTTTTTGGGGAAAAGAGAAAGGCCATTAACGATTTTTTTTATTTACCCGGCGGAATGAGTACTTTCCCCCGTTAACTTTTATGTCAGGGCCCCCCCCCCCCCCCCCCCCCCCCCCCCGTGGAGCATGCCCTGACACCTTTCCGTTTGTTGAGGCCCTTGAGGAGGCCACATTATTTGTTTAGGGGCCCAGGGAAATCGGGGATTTAAAACTTTATTCCACCTTCATGTCCGGAAAGATGCCCGAAAAATCTGTTGGGCAGGGGGTGGAGGTGGGGACAATCTCGCGGCCTTTAGTCCGGGGGGGGGGACTGAAATGGTGGGGAAGGAGGGGGGAGGAATGGAAAAGAAGCTTGTTTGGTGAAATGAGTGGATTTTTACCCAGGGGAAAAAGAGAGGAGGGGAAAGGGCAGTGGGGAGGTAGATGGGGGTGAGGAAGAAGAGGGAAAATGACCCGCAAGCACCGTTTGGGGTTACATTGGGGGAAGGAGGGAGGAAGCCCCTCGGAGTCACTTTTGAAGATGGCCCGCAGCATGCTGATTTGTTTGGGCCCAGTGACAAACCGAAAAAGTCAGAAACTGGGGGGATGACTTTTGGCTCTAAACCCCATTGGACTCTCTTTCCCCCCTAACCCGGTTTCCCCCAAAAGGGAAGCCTTTTTCCCCGCTTTTTGAGAGGGGGGGACAAATCAAAAAACTATAGAGAAATCCTCCGTCCGTCAGTTGGTGCTGCCCGTGTGCGACACCCTTCCCCCCTGACAAAGGTTTTTTAACCGGGGGGGTTTTCAGCGCTCACGTACTACAGCCGGGTGCTGGGGGGGAAAGGGGGGGGGGGTAGGAACGTACCCGCTCATCAACAGCAAACCCAAGTCTGGAGCCATGATGGGGCAGCTTCCTTCACCTCCTTTGGTTTAGGAGGGCAGTCGCCAGCAGCACAGCGGGGTTGGGAAGGCCCTTTAACCCAAAAGGTGGGGGGGCCTACTTGGCAGCACCTGCCAACCCCCTTTGAAGATCCCTGGAAATACTGGGCAGGGCCAAAATGGAAAGTGTGGCCGCAAACTTGCCGAGTTTGAAGTGGAGAAGCTGTCCCTTTCGGGCCCGTTGTGTGGCATTAGAAACGGGTGTTCAGTGCGGGGAGGGCCAACGTTTTCCCCCAAAGGAAAAACCCGCTTTTTCCCCGGGAAAAGTGGGGAAAAGACTTGAATTTTTCCCCAAAATGAAAACAGGCGGGATGGGCCGGTTTTCCCCCACCAATGCTTAGGCGTCCCGGAATACTTTAGCCATGACGCCCTCACCCAACTGTGGAAAGGAGTTTTGGGGTTTAACTACCCGCCTCAGCCCCCTAATCTGATGCCGCCACCACCCGAGGCCCCCAATTGCTGACGGGTTTTCCATCTGCCACCCCCCAACCCTCTTTACCGGGGGCTTGGGGATTTTCCACCCCCCTAAAACTCTGTCATTGTTTCCACTGTTTTTGACCTCATTTTCTTTCTGCTGTGGCTGCTGCCAAAGACCCAACTGTTTCATTGGGGGCCCCTGTCTGACCTCAAAGTGCTGCTGTGGGGTGTTTCCCTTTACCTACAACGTGTCATTGTGCCACTCTTTTTGGCCCACTCCTGTTTTTGCCCCCTCTAGAATGTCATTTTGCCACTGCTCCTATTGCTGTGTTTTGTTGGCACTCCACACTGTGTCATTGTCCCACTCTTTGGCCTACTCCTGTTTTTGCCACCCCAAAATGTCTTTGTGCCACTTTGCCCTCTTCTGCGTGGCGGGCCCCCTCACCTCCCCTTTGTCAGATGTTTGCCCCCGAGCCTCACTTTTTTTTTTCCCAGCTGTCGCTGCATATTTTATCAGGTAAATTCCCCTTCAGTTTTTTGGTCAGTTTGCCCTCTTAATGCCCAGGAATTTTAAGTGAAGCGATTCAAGGCGGCGGGCAGTATGTGCGTTTTCTACTAAAAACACAACTTTGGTCTAAAGCCCAAACCAAGCCCCCCTCTGAAATTTTTAAAGCATGGCACAATTTTTACGCACCCTGCATGCTCTGTGCATCCGGGAAATAGCTGTTTTTTAACGTGTTTCCCTCCCGAAGAAATTGGGAAACGAAGTTTTTTTTTTTTTTCCCCGAGAAATTTGGGCGACGTGAACGAACCGAATTTCGGGAAATTCACCCATCTCTAATTATAACGATACAAGACATAACTTGCACAGAAAGGATGGATAGATTTTAATGAGCATCCAACATTAATGATCTTTTAAACAAGTTTGTTGTCTAAAGACCAGTTTATTTTGATCTCTTATCTGACATTTGTCTTGTGTCTTGGGAAGCATCTCTAAAATGTTTGGATATTGTAGGGTAATTATTCAATACAACCATGTCAATGTTGGACTGAAAAACTTAAGCTATAATTAAATAATGCAAGATCTCTCTTAAAGTAATTTCAGAGCATTTTCAGAAAATAATTTTGGAGAGGTTTATTCTTTTTTGTAAATAATGCTGTGACTAGTTGTGATATATTAAGTGTATTATAAATATTAAATATTATTTTGTTTTTTGTAGTAGTTTTATGAAAAATGGCAGCGTGTTCTAGGTATTTTTTAGACATTCGTTTTACATTATAAAAGCCAGAAAAATAAACAAAAAAAAGGTGTGCAGAGTTCATTAAAAAAGGACATTGAAAAAAGCTTTGTACAGTCAAAGGCAAAACCAACAAAGCAATCCAGTGTAGGCAATAAAGGGGTCACAAATATTGGTTAAATAAAAGTACTAGTAGATAGTGCTAAGCACAGTGTGTTTCTGTGTTCCCTCTAGTTATACTTGGGGCTCAACTTTAGCTATTAAGAAATAATGCAAAACCACTCAAGTCATTTCACACAAAGTTTTCTGAATTTTTTTTTGGAGATGTTACTTATTTTTTTTTTTGCAAATAATGCTGTGACTAGTGATATTTTAACTGCACTATACATATTGTTTTGTTTTTTGTAGTAGTTTTATCCAAACTGCAGCATGTTTTAAGTGTTATTCTAGACCTTTGTTTTACATTACAAAAGCCAGAAAAATAAGCAAAAAAAAAAAAACGTTAAAAAGAAAATGAAAGTATAAAGGAAAATTTAGGGTTTACATAAAGGTGTCAATTTTTGGAACACAGAGAGGTAACAAAGATATAGAGATATAATTTTTATATAATTTTTTATGTTCACATGTTATGGAAATTAATCTTTGTGCATAGCATTTATAAAAATCGGGTTTAAATTTTTCATTAAATCTACAATGTATTACATTCAATATGTGAAGATAAATGTCACCATCCATTATATACTACAGTGCCTATTAAGTCTGTTATGTATTTAAGGCGTGCAGAGTTCATTAAATTCACTAAAAAAGGACAGTGAATAAAGTTTAGTACATAAATACAGTACCAATGAAGCTTGTTACATAAATATTGTATCAAAACTGTTATCATTTATAAATAGGTGCCGTAACTAAGCTTTGTATATAAAGAGGGTGTTGGAACCAAGCAAAATAAATAGCTATGGATTTAGAATCTAGCTCTGTAAATAAAATCTGTAATGGATCCAAGCATAATATCAGAACCACTAAATGTACAGGACAACAGAATGAATCTCAGTGAATAAATACTGTACCAGAAACAAGCTCATTTCAAAATGTGAATTCAGAAGTAACCACTGTAAATAAACAAAATACCAGTACTAAGCCCAGTAAACAAATATGACACCAGTACCCTGCACAGTAGATATTTACGATACCATAAACTAGCTCAACATACAACATGGTACCAAAATCACAAGGCAGATTGCCTCTGAATCACCAGCTTCCTGGCTGCTGCCATGGGCCTGGAGTGCAAGCAGTCTTCTCAACAGTATGCACATCCTTAGGACATGCATACAGATGACATCTACCATGAAGCAGGTAGCTTTCATCTCCTTGCCCCACAGAGTACGCAAGAAGGCTTGAGTTGTTTGAGAGGGGGTGGGGGAGCAGAGAGAGCTTAGTATTATTTTTTCTATTTTTAACCAAGGGCCAATATACCTACCAGCCTACTATGGGGACCTATCTACCTACCTACATACTGAGGGGCCTATATACCTATAAACCTACTAAGGTACTTATACACCTACCTAGCTACCTACTAGGGAGACCTATATACCTACCAATATAATGGAGGGACCTAAATATCTTCCAACCTACTGGGGAGCTATATATCCACCAACCTACTGGGGAGAGCCTATATACCTACCAACCTACTTGAAGCCCTATGTACCTTCCTACATATTGGGGGTCCTATATACCTATAAACCTATTATAGGGATCTATATATCTACCTATATAATGGGGGACCTATATACATACCTATCAACCTACTGGGGGGACCTATATACCTACCAACCTACTTGGGGTCCTATGCATCTATCAACCTACTGGGGGCTCTATAAACATACCATTGGACCTATATACCAACCTAATTGGGTGATCCTTATGCCTACCAACTGAGGGTACAAATTTACTTACCTACTGAGGGTATGTATACTATATATATCTTCCTAGCTACTGAAAGTGCCTATATATTTTGATATTTTTGAGTCTTGGCATTGGGGGATTTTTTTTTTAGTAACAATAATACGTATGATATATTTCTTCCATTCATAGGTGTACTATTTGGTAACTGTGTGACTGTTATTTATAAGGTGTTACTAAGGTAGTATTTGATGACTGATGCTAATTATATGGTATTACACTTATAGACATAGATTAGAGAATTTTGAAAAAGAACATTTTTCAGCCCTCATTTTCATTGTACAGTGTGCTACTGATGTTATGTACAGGATCTATGTGGAATATGTGGAAAATTAGTAAAAGGAACTTTTTTCTCTGTAAAAATATATGCTGCAGTTCACAATGTGGTTTGTAAAAATGCATGTGAACCCAGCCCTCTTGACCAAAATGTAACACAGGGGGCCCAAGCCCTGGGTGTTTTAGGACCCTAGCAATACCCCTCACCAGATTTATACAACAAACAACACAACTCAAAGCATGACCGGACAAAAGATCAGAGCATGCATTGAAATTTGTATCATATACATACAATAGATAGCAAAAACAGAATAGAGCATGGATGACATCAAGCCTAGGACCTGGCCACAAAATAAATTTAGACCCCAGACTGGTTTTCTGAATAAATCCAACTCCTCAAATAAATAGAAATCCCAGAAGAAAAGGGACCCTGGATGAAGCTTGTGTTATGTATTAGATTTAATCAGCATAATCCTAAACAAATGTAATAAAAATAAATGTAATAAATAAATATAATAAATAATGACCTATTTAAATATTATAAATAGAAAGATCTTCAGGTATTTGAGGGGTCCTGACTTGTCAAAATACCCCCACCACAGCCCCAGCTTATATGTATCCCACCACCCTTATACTGGATTAACCCTTTACCAACCTATGACCTACAGTTATGTCTCACTCATTGAGCACACTCTATATGCGGCTGGTAATGGCTAGACCCTACCGCTAGC
Organism: Phyllomedusa bahiana; assembly: GCA_025379985.1. Taxonomy (NCBI): domain Eukaryota; kingdom Metazoa; phylum Chordata; class Amphibia; order Anura; family Hylidae; genus Phyllomedusa; species Phyllomedusa bahiana. The sequence continues at coordinate 44,126 of JAODAL010017218.1, read as the reverse complement.
AGCCAGGATTGGAGACAGCTCTGTTCCAGGCATTTTAGCCACTTAGATCTGACAATCAATATGTAAGGGATAAAAGAAACAGCACTATGCACTGTTCCATTGCCCGATCGCGAACTCCCCCCCGCCCCATCAACGGCAAGATTGAAAAGTGCCGACTAGTTGTCATGGTCTAATAATGGCCTCTATGGCTGCCATCTAATTACTCCTAGAACACCCTGCTATAGGCACGGTGTTAACTGGAGAGCCATTACTGTCCACTTTTCTGCTATATAAGGATGTGGCAGAGTTTAGCTTTAGCAGGAGATCACAGATTTTGTATTATCTGCTTTTATCTCAAAACCAAAGTCACTGAAGAAGTTGTGATAACATTCTGTGCCCTGATATTATAGCCTGTTATGTGTGCTACATTTGTATTTACATGGCACGTAATGGAGTTTTCCTATCAAGTAAAAGTGATGTGGGAAGTTTGCAAATTAACTAATAAATATTTTCACCACTCATCAATATTAAAAATTCTGTATCATTTTTAGTTTTTGCTGCTACCTTAGTGATACTTAGTACAGCTTATCTCCAGAGGATCTCACCAGTGACCAGAGCTCCTCAGTCCTGGCTACACATGCTCAGACATAACCTCTCTTCTCAGACAACTACTGTCAGTCTCTTCCCTGCTTAGTAATCATACACACTCACTGTTGAGCAAGTGTTCAACCCCTGAGTGAGTTTTCAACCCCAGATGCTGTCATTTACTCCTGTCCTCTGTACTTCTAAAAGTATGTTCACACAATGGATTCAGATGCTGAAAATTCAGCGATGAATCCATGTTGTATCCTTGTTGGAAAATCCATGCTTGTAAGCAAGGATTTCAGATGAGATTACGACATTGATTTTCAGAGGTGGATTTTTTGCTTCCTAGATATGTTCTGTGTAAACTGAGGGTCCTGTTCCAATTTTTGTTTTGCCCATTCTGCAAATTCAGTGCGCCGATCTGGGTCATCCTCGTTGAGATGCTGCAGCAGCTGGATTTTGTGAGGGTGCCATTTGGGGAGTAGCTAATATCCGCCGAAGGGATGTTCAACTGATGCCACTCTCCAGTGACATGCGGCGAGTGCTACGCTGTGGGCTCTTGCTAAATGAAGAGGCCCCACCCATCGGCTGCACAATACCACAATTGTACCCTATTGTCTTAGAGCAAAAACTGCATAGATAACAAAATTATACAACCTGAATAGATAATTTCCTCTTTGCTATTCATCCAGAAACCCTTGGATGAGATTATCTATGCAAGTTGTATAATTGTGTTATCTATGTAGTTTTTTCTTCAAGACAATAAGGTACAACTGAGGTATTGTGCAGGGTGAGTCACGGATAGGTGGGGCTGATCTTTTTGATTGTTCTGTCTTTTTTAAGCAACACATAGAGGTTAGTTGTAGGGAAAGCCTCTACAGTCTGATATATTGTGTTTCTTTGCTTATATGTAAAATTATGATATCAAAAACATATATTAGCATCTTTGTGGATATTGAACCCTGCATTCACTAAAAAAAATATACTCACCTATAATCTTTTTGATAGTCTAAGGTTATATTTTAAATTGATTTTCTTCTCTTTGGCAGTGATTTTTTTTTTAATGATAACCCAGATATAATGAAATGTAGTCTTTTTCGGTGATTTCCTATGCCGGAAAAAAAAGGAGCATCTTCATGCTGCTTGTTTTTTTGTTTTTTTCTGGTCTGTCTATTGCCATTTTTTCGAGCCTCCAAAAAAATGAAACCTCAATCAGGTATGTCCACTGAGGCAAAAAAAAATTAACGTTTAAAATAAAGTAATGAAAATCAGACATTGCTTTTGAATTGTGGTTCAACCAAAAAGTAAAATAATGAAACTGGCCTGGACAAAAATGATGGTACCTTTAACTTATTGTTTTGTTGCACAACATTTTGAGGCAATCATTACGAACAAATAATTTATGTTACTCTAAATAACTTCCACAGTTATTTTGGCTCATTCCTCATGAGTAAACTGTTCCAGCTGTCTCAGGTGTGAAGGTACCTTCTCCAGACTGCATGTTTCAGCTCCAACCACAGATGTTAATTAGATTTAGCTGAGGGCTCATAGAAGCCTCCTCAGAATAGTCCATTGCTCTTTTTTGGATGTTTTTAGCTGTGTGTTTTGGGATATCCTGTTGAAGGAGCCATAACCTACGACTGAGTCCAAGGGAGGCATGTATGAAAGAAGGTGCTTCAATGTGAATTATCGCTTCTCGTTTTCAGTGTATAATGCACCTGAATGTATGAAAGTGTTTTTTGTGGGATTATAAATGTCGTCTAAAGTTCATCGTGCTTCGTTTGTGTGTTTTGGTACCTTACGGAACTTGGGTGCATTAATAATGTGCCAAATCATGTGTTAATGCTATAGATAGAATGGAAATAAAAGCCCTTAGAATAGCATGTCAGTGAACAGAAACCATGGTACTGATCTTGCTTGGTGGAACACAGGTCGAACAACAAACCCCAAAACGATACAGGACTGGGGCAGTCCACCAGATAGTAAACAGTCAGCAACCCCAGAAGACTGGACACAAAAAAATACAAAGAAGGGGTAGCCTAACAACCAATAAAACCTAACCTTTAATATATACCAATACAATACCTACAAACCCTATACTCCCCCTAACTACAATAACTAAGTAACTACATATCAAAAATAATGAGCACCCGTCCAAATAAGGACGACTCCCCCAGGAACCTACCCTAACTACAAAACCCTATTATCACCTAGAACAACCTAGAAGGTACAAATATACACAATAGAAATAGGGTAATCACGTTATAATTCAGTCAATGATCTCCAATAGAACCAATCAAATATCAACAAAGCCGACGCGTTTCCTCCTCTAATATCAGGATTCATGCGGGCAAACTCAATCCAACTTATTGAAGATACATCAAACAAAGTCTCCAGAGAAAGAAGCAATACGCAGTATTATAAAAAAGGTGATCCAAAGAATCTTAATAATCCACCCTTGGATATCATATAGTGTTTAGACAGTGATCTTCCAGCTATAGGGTATAGTCAAATGTACACAAAAGAGGGACAGATACATATTAATTACAAAAGCCACATTAATATCTTCTCTTTCTGCCAATACTCAATGTGGCTATCTACGTCCACTCAATAAAAAGAACGATCTTACCCGCTTGGAATAAGGTGGCCTCCTCTGATGGGGAAGAGCTCAACATGACGGCCCCCCTGATTTCAAGAGCCGGCACACATCTTAGAGCTCCTTAAATAGGCAGGGCAATGTAGTGTAATGTTTCTTACCTTAAATACCGTTATCCACTACCACGGAAGCAGCCCGCATGCACAGTCAATAACTTCCAGACGCCACAAACATGTGGATGTTCAGCTCTCAGGCGCATGCATGACACATCCACAGCTCCACACATGAGATGACGCCGCAGGGTGTGTATCTCTAGAGCTACTGTCGTCGCGTACATGCGCCACTGTCGCTGCCACGCATACCGCGCCTGCTACAGGCGCTATAGGGCCAGAAACAATCAATTATAATTATAGATCAGCCAAAATTACATTGTATAATAAAATACATATGCACAGTATCCATTGTACCAATGGTATACATCACTACAGCACAACATAGCCTATATGATTTGAATCATACCCCTAAATTAATTATCAAACATATAAAATCTCTCCAAGACCACCTATCTCCAATCTACAATAAACTATTTTAAAGAGTTATATAGAGAATGAATGAATAATATAAAACAAACCTCCATTCATCTACACCATTCATATAATCTGGAATTCTGTCTCAATAAATCCTCAAATGATAAACAAAGGGAGAGTATCAAAGATAACCCAAATGAAAAAATAATAAAACATAATTATATAAATGATGTAAAGGATAACATCTCATTCAGTCCATTTTGTTTTACGGTCTTCAATTAGTATATCCAGAAGGTCTCTCTTTGTAATATCTTCCTTTCATAATCGCCCCGACGGTGACTTGGTGTCACAACCTCCAATACCGAAAAGGATAAGCCTGTGGTGTCACCACCATGGATTTCAACAAAGTGTCGTGCCACAGATGTATCGCCTCCATTCTCAATATCCCCTACATGTTCCAATATTCTTCGTCTAAGTTCCCTAGATGTTTTACCAACATACGTGAATGGACAAGAAAACACGTACACTGGTAAATTACCCCTTTCAATTTACAATTTGCAAAAGTCTTCAAAGTATAGCTTTTACCACTCTTATAGTCCACAAACCCTTTACATATCTGAACGTATTTACAGGCCTTGTAATTTCCACATTTGTATGTTCCCGTTATAGGTACATTAAGCGGAGTGCAAGCTTGTTTAGGTGGTACAAAATGACTGCACTAGGCTGTCTCTGAGGTTCCTTCCCCTTCTATAAGTAATGCAGGGATATTCTCCAACTAGTTCCATGATCTCAGGATCCTGGGTGAGGATCGGCCAGAAGTTTCTGAAGACTTCTTTCACTGCATCCACTGCCATATCAAAAGTCCCTATTATTCTTAACTTCTTGTTATCCTCCCTCACCCTGGTTTTTAAAAGGGCATTATGATCTGTTTCAAGACCCTGCTGATAGGCTTGTCTTAAGATGTTTCTAGGATAACCTCGTTCTGAAAACCTTTTTGTCAATGCATCAGCTTCCTTCTTAAAGGCCTGTAAAGACGAACAGTTACGACGAATCCTTGTGTACTGACCTTTAGGAATACCTCGTCTTAATGGGTAGGGATGTGCACTGTCCCATCTCAGGAGGCAATTACCTGCTGTAGATTTTCTATATGCAGAGGTCTCTATTTTCCCATCAGGACCCCTAGTAATCATCAAGTCCAAAAAACATATCCAATCAGGACTGATTTCAAAAGTGAATTTGAGACCTATCTCATTTCTATTCAATTCATCTACGAAGGATACAAAATGTTCCTTGGAGCCAGTCCAAATGATAATAATGCCATCGATGTAGCACCCCAAAAGGGCCACACATAAATGAAAGATCTCTAGTTCCTCAGAAAAAAACAATGGTGCTCTCCCACCAGCCCAGAAGCAAATTTGCATAGGTAGGCGCACAGGGACTACCCATTGCAGTGCCCCTGAGCTGGTGGTAGAAGAGACCATTAAATAAAAAATAATTGTGAGTGAGCACAAATCTCATCAGGCCCAACACAAAATCATTATGTGGTATGAGGAATTGGCTCCTTGTAGATAGAAAGAATTCCAATGCTTTCAGGCCCTTATGGTGTGGAATAGAACTGTAGAGAGCCTCAACATCTATACTGCACAGGTATGTCTCCTCTTCAACTGTGACATCCTCTAATTTATGGAGTAAGTCCATTGTGTCCTTAATATATGAGGGAAGGGTCAGGTCAAAAGGTTTCAAAATCTGATCCAGATAAGTACCTATATTTTGTGTCAGGTTCCCAATCCCTTACACAATTGGTCTACATTTTAATGGTGTTAATCCTTTATGTATTTTGGGAAGACCATAAAAAGTCGCCAACTGAGGACATTTAGGATAGAGAAATTCAAATTCTTTTTCACTAATGAGATCATTCCTAAGGGCTGGTGTCAACAGATCCCTTAGTTCCCTCAGCTCTTCCCTATCAGAGGAGGCCACCTTATTCCCAGCGGGTAAGATTGTTCTTTTTATTGAGTGGACATAGATAGCCACATTGAGTATTGGTAGAAAGAAAAGAAGATATTAATGTGGCTTGTGTGATTAATGTGTATCTGTCCCTCTTTTGTGTACATCTGACTTTACCCTATTGCTGGAAGATCACTGTCTATACACTATATGATATCCAAGGGTGGATTATTAAGATTCTTTGGATCACCTTTTTTATAATACTGCGTATTGCTTCTTTCTCTGGAGACTTTGTTTGATGTATCTTCAATAAGTTGGATTGGGTTTGCCCCGGAGGGAATCCTGATATTAAGAGGAAACGCGTGGGCTTTTTTGATATTTGATTGGTTCTATTGGAGATCATTGACTGAATTATAACGTGATTACCCTATTTCTATTGTCTATATTTGTACCTTCTAGGTTGTTCTAGGGGATAATAGGGTTTTGTAGTTAGGGTCGGTTCCTTGGGGAGTCGTCCTTATTGGGACGGGTGCTCCTTATTTTTGATAGGTAGTTACTTAGTTATTGTGGTTAGGGGGAGTATAGGGTTTGTAGGTATTTTATTGGTATATATTAAAGGTTAAGTTTTATTGGTTGTTAGGCTACCCCTTCTTTGTATTTTTTTGTGGAACACAGGTCCCAGCAAGACCTGTGATGTTCTGGCTCTTGCTGTATGTAGAATAAAGGGTAAGAGCAGCAACAATAAATTTAAAATTTAATGCAGTAAAAATTAAAAAAATCTGAACAACAGCATCAGTGGGTTATATAAAGTAAAATTATTTTTTAGATTCTATTAATTTTAAATACATTTTATAGGAGATATTTTTTGGATATTTTATATTGTATATGATAACTTTTTTATTAAATTTAAATAATTTTATTTTATATAGTTTGATAATAATCAGAAATCACTTTTTATTATTGTACTGGTATAAGTTGAGAAATAATGGACATTGTTTGCCCTAATAGCAAATCTAGTTCCACTTCGACTCCTCAGGCTCAGTCAGACCACATTAAAATAGGTCTGCCTGTTCAAGCAGTAATGCACCTAGTATTTCAGACCTGCATTCATATATGTGTCTAATATTGCGAGAGTGGTGCGGCACGCCCCCAGAATGCTCCCAAAATGCCCCCACATGTTAGGCACATTAAAAAGTGTTGAGTCTTGTAAACAATGCGCCTAACACATTTGTTTGGCACATTATACATCGCAGCCCATTTACTTTTACACATTTTACACCAGAAAAGGCTGAAAAAACCTTTCATACATTTCATTCAAGTTTTCTGATACTGAGCAACACATTTTGCAACAGAATTCTTTGTACCCTGCACAGATTCAAGACAACCTATGCCAGATGCAGAAAAGCAGTCCCAACATATAACCAAGTCTTCTCCATGTTTCATTGTAGACACAATGGGCCACATGTATGAACACTTTCTAGGTGTAAGGCTTCCTTTGCTGCCCATAGCAACCAATCAGAGCTCCTCTTTCATGTTTTCAGAGCACTATGTGAAATGAATGGGGAGCTCTGATTGGTTGCTATGGGCAACAAAGAAAGTCTTTGACCTAGACAGTTTTTATACATATCCCCAATGCTCCTTTCTTTGTATGCTTAATTTTTGCATCTGTGAACATGGAGCTGATGTGACTATTCAAAAGGGTCTAGTAGTTATTATTATTATTATTATTATTATTATTATTAATTGTTGAGCGCTATTAATTCTAGTGCTCTGTACAACCAAAGGAGTTTGAATTCCTTACATAAGACCAGGACAACTACAATATTAACACTAAATAAAAAACTTATACAGAGGGAGAGATGACTCTGACCTTGAGAGCTTACAATTTACAATGGAGAAGGTGGGAGACAGTAGGCGAGGAACAAAGATGATCGTTTTATGGTGTAATGGCAGTAGGACTACTGTGAGTAGTCCGGGTATCAGGCCCGGACTGCCCATAGGGCAAATCGGGCATTTGCCCGGCGGGCCGCTGGGGTCCGGGCCGCAGCGCCAGCTCGGAGCGCCTGCCGAGGCGGCCGGTGTTTCCCCCCCCGGCTGGCCCCGAACGTCGGCGCACGCACAAGGGCCGCAATGGTCGCATCAGCGACCGGACCCCTGTGGCAGGGGACCGACAGGCCACCCTCGCCACACGGTTGCACGACCGGGTCGCAGACCCAGCCATGCAGCCATCATGGCCGCCGCCTGCACCGCGCGGTGCAAGCAGCGGCCGAGGCTGAACAGCTGGGATCTACTGATCCCGTCTGTTCAGCCCCCAGGAAGCCACGCAGCACACGCGCGGTGTAATGACGTCATTACACCGCGCGTGTGCTCCGCGTCCCCCACTCGGGTGAGAGTGGCCGCTCCGAACGGACTTGGAGAAGAGAAGAGGAGGGAAACTAGATGAGTATGATTTTTACTTTTTTTTTAAACTACTTTCTGCCCCTGCCTACCTATATGATGCCCTGCCTGGTTATATACTGCCCCTGCCTACCTATATGATGCCCTGCCTGACTATATACTGCCCCTGCCTGGCTATATGATGCCCTGCCTGGCTATATACTGCCCTGCCTGCCTATATGATGCCCTGCCTGGCTATATACTGCCCCTGCCTGGCTATATACTGCCCCTGCCTGGCTATATACTACCCCTGCCTGGCTATATACTGCCCCTGCCTGGCTATATACTGCCCCTGCCTGGCTATATACTACCCCTGCCTGGCTATATACTGCCCCTGCCTGGCTATATACTACCCCTGCCTATCTATATCTGCCCCTGCCTGGCTATTTACTACCCCTGCCTGTCTATATACTACCCCTGCCTGGCTATATGATGCCCTGCCGGGCTCTATACTGCCCCTGCCTACCTATATGATGCCCTGCCTGGCTATATACTGCCCCTGCCTACCTATATACTGGCCCTGCCTGCCTACTTACTGGCCCTGCCTGCCTACTTACTGGCCCTGACTGGCTACATACTGGCCCTGACTGGCTACATACTGGCCCTGGCCCTACATCTCTAAATACTGGCAAAACATCTCTAATTACTGGCCCTACCTGGCTAATTACTGGGGGCAGCCCTAGCTACCTAGCTGATTACTGGGGGCAGCCCTAGTTACCTGGCTAGTTACTGGGGGCAGCCCCAGCTACCTGGCTAGTTACTTTGGACAACCGTTGCTACCTGGCTAGTTACAGGGGTAGGCCCTGTCTACCTACCAAATTAATGGAGGAAGGCCCTGTTTACCTACCTAATGGGGGTCTACCACTTATCTGACATTTTTTCATTTCTAATTTTTCGGGTCTAACATACGCTGTTTGGGGAATTGATAGGAAAGTGCTGGAAGAGAGAGAAGCCTAAGATGTAATTGAGGTAAATTCTACAGTAGTGACCGGGTGAAGAAGACATTGCATGCTGTATCGGACAGAGAAAGAAATGGAAGGGAACGACTCATCAGTAGAGATGGGAGAACTGATTCTAACGAAGTGGACTTCGTTTAGAATTTCAGGAAAACTTCAGTTCTGAACAAAGTCAAAGTTTGGGGTACTTTGTGGGAACGAAGCGTGCTTTTGATTGCTAAAATGGCTGTGAGCACATGGCGTTACATGGGGCAAAGAACTCTGGGAGGAAGAAGGGCATAGCCTGCATGATGTGCAGAGATGAAGCCAGAGACCGGTGGGATTCTGTGACATCACCGCACTATATAAGTCCGGGGCGACGCTGAGAGCTCATACCGCTCTCACTGTACTGAGTAGGGAAGGTGCTGCCGCGGCTGCTTATGATAGCTGATACTAAAGAACTCATTTTTATACAGCGATTTTTGGGGGGTGTCACAGCTTGTCTCAGAGACTGCTTCTCTTACGTACTAATTCTGATTTTGTGGGGTATTAGAAGTGAAGACCAGTGTGCGTCCAATGCAGCTGCATATACATTTTAAGGCAATCTGCTCACAGCACATTGAATATCCAAGGGTTATCTAAGCCTGTTCCTGTTGTATTCATTTAAAAAAACAGCATTTTTACAATCCAAATACCACTTAATTTTTGGTTGCTCATTTATTTTGCGCAATTTAGATCAAGGGGTTAATTAAGCGTTGTTCTGCTGTTGTGGTCACTAAAAGAAACGTTCTTTTTCACAGACAAAAAAAACATTTTGCCTGTAGTATAATTCACAACCGAAAGTTAATTACAAGTTTTTCTGTTGTTGTGTACCGTAAAATACACGCCATTTTAACACGCTACAAAGCTGGTAATTTTTGGTTGCTCATCTCTTTTGCGCAATTTATATCCAGGGGTTAATTAAGCATTGTTCTGCTGTGTTGTGGTCACTAAAAGAAACGTTCTTTTTCACCGCCAAAAAAGACATGTTGCCTGTAGCATAATTCACAATCGAAGGTTAATTAAACCTGTTTGTGCTTTTATATTCAGTAAAATACAGTGTTTTTAAATGGCACATACAAGTCATACAGATAACTTCATTAAACAGTGTCTGTACATTTTAGAACAAACAGTATGTCAGACAGAGAGGTTGCAGGCTCTTCACCTGCGAGTGGCAGTGCCACAAACATTCCTGGAGCAGGCCCAGGTCGCAGCACAGCAAGGAGACGTTGGGGTCACTCGGTGAGGCCAGAACTGCCGATGTTATCTAGCGGCCGTGTGCTGACCATCAAGCCAAGGGTTCTTGATTGGTTGACTGGGTTCATCCACTTCCTCCCAGTTTGAAAATCTGACAACCCCAGCCAAGAGTCGATGTAACGTCGACACAACCCTCAGTTGGCATGGGCCCGGGAGCGGGTCAGCGGCCCTCACCTGTCCTCAACCCCCTCTGTCCCATCCGGTTCCCTCAGCCAGAAAATCTACTATGTGGTCTGGGCTCAGCGCCACTATATACGAGGATAACAATTTGAGGGGGCAGTCAGCAGCTACTTGGCAGGAAGTAATGGGGCCAATACCCCCTTTCCCTTTCTTGAAAGTAGGCGGCAAAGTATAGATGTGGAGAGTGGCATGGGAGGTCATGTTGTGAGGGGTCCGCCTCTGCATACCAAGACCGGTGATGAGGACAGCAGCGACGATGAAACACAAATAGAGGAGGATGTAGCCGACCACACTTGGGAGCCGGGTGAATCAACGGCTTCATCAACGTCATGGGGTGAGGGCGTCAGCTTGAGCGTCAGGCAGCGGCGCAGCCAGCAAGTGGGTTGTGTGGCCGTGAGTCAGCAGAGGAGCAGCAGTGGGAGGTCGGGAGCCAAGCGGCCACGGGGTAGACAACCCACTTAGCAGGACCAAGAAAGTAGCGGCACAGGGGCTCAGCGAGGCAGTGGTGGTAGTAGTCACTCCACAGTGTGGAGCGTTGGCGGTAAAATCCGATACTCGGCGGTGTGACAGTTCTTTGCTAAGACACCGGAGGAGCCGAATATGGGTATATGTTAGAATCTGTTGGCAGAAAGTGAAGCGTGGCCAGGGAGCTAAGGTTGGCACCACGGCCCTGCGTCAACACATGCAGCATCACCTCCGGGGGCCTGGGAAAAAAACGTGGCTCAGATGTGGTGGTCCATCCGCCGCCGCAGCAGCAGCGGCCAGTGGCACGCATGCCATTGCAAACCAAATCAAGGCTTCCCCCACCTCTGCAGAAAGGGAACTGTTTTTTCTTTGCCATCATCTCCCGGTCCCGATGCTCCTGCTCCTTGCTACCATGGCCCAGCAGTCGTTCAGCGAGATGATTGCAAAAGAGAAAACAGTATGCGTCCAACCATCCTAAGGTGCAGAAGCTGACCGTGTCCTGTCCCAAATTGTTGGTACTGCATTCCCTCCCTTTCGAAATGGTGGACTCTGCACCGTTCAAGGAAACTAATGGCTTGTGCCCAGTTGAGATGGGTAGTTCCATCCCGTAAATTCTTTTCCAAAAAAGGGAGTACCAGCACTTTATAAATATGTAGACAGAAGGTGGGCCAGTCCTTGAGTTATCGGTTTGTTTCAAGGTGCACGGCAGCGCTGACGTCTGGAGCTGTAACTACGGTCAGGGCCAGTACATGTCCTTTACGGCCCACTGGGTGAATGTGCTTCCTGCCCAGGCACACCAACAACTTGGACAGGAGACGCCGCTTTCTCCTCCACGTTGTCAAACTGCTGCTCCTGCGCCAATGTCTGCCTCCTCCTCCACCACCATCTCAGCCTCCACAAGTACTGCTCCATCATATCACATGTGTAGGGCACGCGGTTTTCACGCAGTTCTACACCTGGCTTGCCTCAGTGAACGAAGTCACACAGGGGAGGAACTTTCTCCGTGTCATGCAGCAAGGAATCTATGTGTGGCTTTCTCCCGCGCCAACTGCAAATCGGAACCATGGTGACGGACAATGGGAGTAACATGGTGCCCGTGCTGCACCGAGGAGGGATGGTCCATACGTCCTGCATGGCGCATGTGTTCAATCTGGTTGTGAAAAGGTTCCTGAAGTCTTCCACCGATCTTCAGAAGATTCTGAAAATGGACAGGAAAAATGTGGGATGCACTTCATTTAATTCCTACAAAGCCGGAACACCCTCCTCGAGTTGCAGCGGCAGAACGGCCCCCCACACACACTCTGATATGCGATGTTTTTCCCCCCGTTGGAATTTTCCCGCCTGCACATGTTGGAAACCCACTGTATGAACAGAGAAAGGCCATTAACGATTTTTTGATGATCCAGGCAGACAGGAGTACTCCCCTGTGTAACTTTGATGTCAGCCAGTGGCAGCTCATGCGTGACACCTGTCGTTTGATGAGGCCATTCGAGAAGGCCACGTTAGTTGTCAGTCGCCAGGACTACGGGATGAATAACGTCATTCCACTGCTTAATGTCCTGGAACAGATGCTGAAAAATCTGTCTGGGCAGGGGACTGGAGATGTGGCGACCACATCTTGCGGCCACATGAGTCCGGTGGGGACAGAAATGGAGGAGGAGGAGGAGGACATTGGAACAGAAGCATTGTCTGGTGAAATGAGTGGATTTTCTACCCAGGTGACAAGAGAGGAGGAGCAGGAGCAGCTGGAGCAGGTAGATGGAGATGAGAAAGATGAGGCAGATGACCCGCAAGCACCGTGGCAGTATACAGTGGAGATGGAGGCAGGGAGCCCCTCGGAGTCACTTGTGCAGATGGCCCGCAGCATGCTGATTTGTCTGGCGAGTGACAGCGAAATAGTCACCATCTGGCAGAGGGATGACTTCTGGCTCTCCACCTATTGGACCCTCACTACTGGTCCAAAATGGGAGCCTTTTTCCCAGCTGCTGAGAGGGAGGACAAACTTAAATACTATAGGGAAATCCTCCATAGTCAGTTGGCCGCTGCCTAGGTACGGCATCATCCCTCCTCTGACAGGTCTGACCGGGGGGGTTCTTCAGCGCTCACGTACTACTGCCGCGGCTGCAGAGGGAAGTTGGGGGAGGTAGGAGCAGTACCAGATCCATCAGCAGCAACCTAAGTCTGGAGTCACTGATGAGCAGCTTCCTTCACCCGCCTAGTGAGGAGGGCAGTCGCCAGCAGCAGCAGCAGCAGCAGGACCTGGAGCAGATACTGAACCAATAGGTCGTGGCCTACATGGACAGCACTCGCCAGCAGCATCAGCAGGACCGGGAGCAGACCCAGAACCAACAGGTCGTGGCCTACTTGGACAGCACTCTGCCACCCCAGTTAGAAGATCCGCTGGACTACTGGGCAGCCAAACTGGATGTGTGGCCGCAACTTGCCGAGTTTGCAGTGGAGAAGCTGTCCTGCCCGGCAAGTAGTGTGGCATCAGAGCGGGTGTTCAGTGCGGCGGGGGCCATCGTTACCCCAAGGAGAACCTGTTTGTGCACAGGAAATGTGGAACGACTGACCTTTGTCAAGATGAATCAGGTGTGGATCGGCCAGGATTTCCACACACCAATGCCTTAGGCGTCAGACTACATCAGCCATGACGCCTCACCCAAACTGAGTCTGGGTTCAAACTATCTGCCTCAGCCACTATTCTGATGCCGCCACCCGCCTGATGCCACACATCTGCTGACAGTTTCTCCATCTGTCACCAACCATCTTTACCAGGGACTGGTATTGTCACCCACCTCCACACTCTGTCATTGTGCCACTGTCTGACCTCATGCTGCTGCCGCCGTCACCTCCACTCTCTGTCATTGTGCCACTCTATGACCTCATGCTGCTGCTGCTGTAGCTGCTGCCGTGCCCTCCACATTGTGTCATTGTGCCACTCTGTGGCCTACTCCTGTTTTTGCCACCTCCAGAATGTCATTGTGCCACTGACTGAACTCATGCTGCTGCTGTGGCTGCTGCCATAACCTCCACACTGTGTCATTGTGCCACTCTCTGACCCCATGCTGCTGCTGCCGTCACCTCCACACTCTGTCGTTGTGCCACTCTGTGGCCTACTACTGTTTTGCCACCTCCAGAATGTCATTGTGCCACTGTCTGACCTCATGCTGCTGCTGTGGCAGCTGCCGTGATCTACACACTGTGTCATTGTGCCACTCTGTGGCCTACTCCTCTTTTTGCCACCTCCAGAATGTTATTGTGCCACTCTCTGACCTCATGCTGCTGTGGCTGCTGCCGTCACCTCCACACTCTGTCACTGATGTTGCCAACTGAGCTCTCACCTTGTTTTTTTCCAGCTTTCACTGCCAGGCTACATTCCCGCTTGGGTTTTTTGGTCAGTTTTTCCCTCTTAAGTGCCCAGGGAATTTTAGAGTGAAGCGATTCTAAGAGCGGCGCCAGTCATATGCGTGTGATACTAAAACACAACATTGTATGAAGACCAAACCATGCTCCCTCTGCATATTTAAGCATGGCACAACGTTCTACAGCACCCTGCAGGCTCTGTGCAGCCTGGAAATAGCTGTTTTTTTAACGCGATTTGTCCCGAAGTAACAAATTTTGTCGGGAAATTCGGCGAAGTCACCGAATCGAATTTTTGAGAACTTCGCCCATCTCTACTCATCAGAGAAAACATCATGGAGGTTTGGGCCAGATGGAAAAGAAAAGGAGAAGAGAACAACTCCCATCAGAGATGACGTCTCCTGTGAGTCCGTGCTGTCAGGGGTCATTTTACTTCTGTGTTGAATCAGTGCTGTATTCATTTGATGGTGACCTGATTACTGATGATCTGATTGGTGGGGTTGTAGGTTATATTGGTGCTTGTATAGTGTCAGTGTTGGCTTGTCCCTGATTGTAACACAAGTGCACACCTGACTCTGTGATGAGGGGTTTCTCTGCACCACTGTTTTTTTCTTGCTTGTGTGTAGGGAGCTCTCACACAGAGCGTTTTTGGTGCATTTTTTGATGCATTTTTTTTGTGCAGAAATGTACAGCATTAACTGCTCTGCTTTTCTGCACAAAAACGCACCAAAAACACATACAAAATGCACCAAAAACGCTCCGTGTGAAAACACCTTTATAGTGTCGTTTATTTTAGAAAGTGGCGAGGTGCGAGAACAAGGGACATTTTTTAAGCGGATATTGTATGTGGCCCTGCTTGGTATAGTAGTTCCACACAGAGACATACTTGTGAATGACATAAGGATGGATAGTCCGATCAGAAGGAGAATATTCCATTATGCTACATAATGCTAAATTCTGTCTTTAATTCTGCTGCACACTTTGAAATGACCACACCTTCAAATTGACCTATTATAACCAGTGTCTCATTTGTCCATAGCACATTCTCATTTAAGCTTTGTGGCTTGTAAGTATGCTTTTTTTTATCAAAGTCCTATCATGATTTGCTTTAACAATGGTTTCCTCTAAAAAATGCACCAAAAAACACACCTTAGTTTAACAAGTGGCTATTGTCATATTATTTTCAATCTTTTCTAGGAGGACCATCATTTTTGTCCAGGCCAGTTTCAGAAATTTGTTTTCTTAAAATTGTTTGCGTTGAATCATAATTAGAGATGGGCGAATTTCCCGAAATTCAGTTCGTTCACTTCGCCGAATTTCTCGGCAAAAAATAACTTTGTTCCGAATTACTTCGGAACGAATCACGTTAAAAAACAGCTATTCCCAGGCTGCACAGAGCCTGCAGGGTGCTGTAGAACGTTGTGCCATGCTTAAATATGCAGAGGGAGCTTGGTTTGGTCTTCATACAATGTTGTGTTTTAGTATGACACACACATGACTGCCGCCGCTCTTAGAAACGCTTCACTAGAAAATTCCCTGGGCACTTAAGAGGGCAAAACTGACCAAAAACTGAAGGGGGAATGTAGCCTGATAAAGTCATGGCAGCGACAGCTGGAAAAAAACAAACTGAGGGCTCAGGTGGCAACATCAGTGACAGAGTGTGGAGGTGACGGCGGCAGCCACAGCAGCATGAGGTCAGAGAGTGGCACAATGACACAGTGTGGAGTTGACGGCATCAACAGCAGCAGCAGCAGCATGAGGTCAGACAGTGGCACAATGACATTCTAGAGGTGGCAAAAACAGGAGTAGGCCAAAGAGGGACACAATGACACAGTGTGGAGTTGACGGCATCAACAGCAGCAGCAGCATGAGGTTAGACAGTGGCACAATGACAGTGTGTAGGTAACGGCATCAGCCACAGCAGCAGCATGAGGTCAGACAGTGGCACAATGACAGTGTGTAGGTCACTCAAATTCAAAAAACAGTGGCACATCATGGACTAAAGAGACTATCAAAAAGGACATAGGAATTTTGGAAAAAGCATTACTGCTAACTAGGATATATGGAAAAAATGAGGTTCTTTGTTCACACTTCTGGCCAGAACTGCTTAAGCCCACTTCCGAAACTTCACCGGGACCTCAGGCAAGTGGGTCCTACGCCAATGTTACCTCTATTGAGTTCTATTCAGACCAGCACATGTCAGGGAGCGAAGAGACCTGCTTCAAAGCACACTGCACTGATTTAAAACCTGAGGAAGTGGGTGAGGTACAAAAAACAAAATGGAGTCCGCCACTACTCCCTTACATAAAGTAAAAAAAAAAAACATTTGGTTTTGCACATGAAAAAACTTTGTTTAAAAAAAGCACAAATGCGCACTGGTGTGGCAGCAATACATATAGTCATTCAAATTAAAAAAACAATGGCACATCATGGACTAAAGAGACTATCAAAAAGGACATAGGAATTTTGGAAAAAGCATTACTGCTAACTAGCAGCTCCCTGACGTGTGCTGGTCTGAATAGGACCCAATAGAGGTAATGTTAGCATAGGACCCACTTGCCTGAGGTCCCGGTGAAGTTTCGGAAGTGGGCTTAAGCAGTTCTGGCCAGAAGTGTGAACAAAGAACCTCATTTTTTTTCCATATATCCTAGTTAGCAGTAATGCTTTTTCCAAAATTCCTATGTCCTTTTTGATAGTTTCTTTAGTCCATGATGTGACACTGTTTTTTGAATTTGAATGACTATATGTATTGCTGCCACACCAGTGCGCATTTGTGCTTTTTTAAACAAAGTTTTTTCATGTGCAAAACCAAATGTTTTTTTTGTTTTTGACTTTATGTAAGGGAGTAGTGGCGGACTCCATTTTGGTTTTTGTACCTCACCCACTTCCTCAGGTTTTAAATCAGTGCAGTGTGCTTTGAAGCAGTTCTATAAGCTCCCTGACGTGTGCTGGTCTGAATAGGACCCAATAGAGGTAACGTTAGCGTAGGACCCACTTGCCTTAGGTCCCGGTGAAGTTTCGGAAGTGGGCTTAAGCAGTTCTGGCCAGAAGTGTGAACAAAGAACCTCATTTTTTTCCATATATCCTAGTTAACAGTAATGCTTTTTCCAAAATTCCTATGTCCTTTTTGATAGTCTCTTTAGTCCATGATGTGCCACTGTTTTTCGAATTTGAATGACTATATGTATTGCTGCCACACCAGTGTGTAGGTCACGGCAGCAGCCACAGCAGCAGCATGAGGTGAGACAGAGGCACAATGACAGTGTGTAGGTCACGGCAGCAGCCACAGCAGCAGCATGAGGTCAGTCAGTGGCACAATGACATTCTGGAGGTGGCAAAAACAGGAGTAGGCCACAGAGTGGGACAATGACACAGTGTGGAGGTCACGTCAGCAGCCACAGCAGCAGCATGAGGTCAGACAGTGGCACAATGACATTCTGGAGGTGGCAAAAACTGGAGTAAGCCACAGAGTGGCACAATGACAGAGAGTGGAGGTGACGGCGGCAGCAGCATGAGGTCAGACAGTGGCACAATGACAGAGTGTGAGGTGGGTGGTAATACCATCCCGGTAAAGATGGTTGGGCAGAGGGAAAACTGTCAGCGATGTGTGGCATACGGGTGCCGCATAATTAGGGGCTAGGCAGAATTTAAACCCAGACTCATTTCTCACAGTTGGGTGAGGCGTCATGCTGAGTAGTCGATGCCTAAGGCATTGGTGTTGGAAATCCTGGCCGACCACGTCTGATTTATTTGACAAAGGGCAGTCCTTCCACATTTCCCCGGGGCAAACGGGGTTTTCCCCTTTGGGGGAACGTGGCCCCCGCCGCACTGAACAACCCCTCTGAGCCACACACTGGCCCGGGGAGGACAGCTTCTCCACGCAAAATCGGCAAGTTCGGCCCACACATCCATTTGGGGTGCCCAATCCAGCAGATCTTTTAAATTGGGGGGGCAGAGTGCTGTCCAAGTAGGGCCACCACCTGTTGGTTCAGGGCGCTCCCGTTCCCCGCTGCTGCTGCTGCTGCTGGGGACTGCCCTCCTCACTCGGGTGGGGAAAACTGCCACATGACTCCCGACTTAGGTTGCTGCTGAGGGGCTGGGACGCTCCTACCCCCCACCCTTTCCTCCACAGCCGCGGCTGAGTACTGACGCTGAAGAACCCCCCGGTCAACCTGTCAGAGGGGGGACGTGCCGCCATAGGCAGCGCCAACTGACTATGGAGGATTCCCTATAGTTTTGAGTTTGCCTCCCTCTCGATAGCGGGGAAAAAAGGGTCCCCATTTTGGACCGTAGCGAGGGTCCAATAGGGTGGAGAGCCAGAAGTCATCCCTCTCCCGGGATCTGACTATTCGGCTGTCACTACAACAAATCAATGCTCCGGGCCATCGACAAGTGACTCCGAGGGCTCCCGCCTCCATCCCATGTATACGCCACGGTGGGTTGCGGGTCATCTCCTCGTTTTTCCCATCCCATCTCCTCCCCAGCGCTCCCTCCCCCCCTATCTTTCACCTGGAAAAATCCACTCATTTTACCAGACAAAAGCTTCTGCTCCAATGTCCTCCTCCTCCAAATTTCAGTCCCCACTGGGCCATGTGGCCGAGATGTAGTCGCCACGTCTCCATCCCCTCCCAGACGATTTTCAGCATCTGTTCCAGGACATGAAGCATGGGAAGACGTTATTCACCCGTATCCTACGACTGACAAATAATTGGCCTTTCCCCGAAGGCCTCAACAAACGGGAGGTGTCACCATGACTGCCACTGGCTGACATCAAAATTACACAGGGAGTATCCTGTCCGCCGGATCACAAAAAATCATTAATGGCTTTTCTCTGTTCATACGTCGGGCCAACATGTCAGGGTGAATTCCAACGGGGGGAAACACGCATATCAGAGTGTGTTGGGGAGGCCGTTTTGGGGCCGCTGCAACTCGAGGAGGGTGTTCCTGGCTTTGTAGGAATGGAGGAAGTGCATTCACAGTTTCCTGCCCATTTCAGAATCTTCTGAAATCGGTGGAAGACTTCGGGAACCTTTTCACAACCAGTTGGAACACATGCACCATGCAGGGCGCATGGACCATCCCACCTCGGGGCAGTGCGGACACCATGTTCCTCCCATTGTCCGTCTCCATGATTCTGATTTGCAATTGGCACGGAGTAAGCCACACTTCAATTTCTTACTGCATGATGCGGAGCATTTTCCTCCCCGTGTGACTTCGTTCCCCTGAGGCAAGCCAGGTGTAAACTGTTGACACCGCTTGCCCTACACATGTGGTATGATGGAGCAAAACTTGTGGAGGCTGAATGTGGGGGTTTGGGGGGAGGGAAAGGCGGACAATTGGGCCCGCAGGAGCCCCGCAGTTGACAACGTGGAGAAAAGCGGCGTCTCCTGTCCAAGTTGTTGGTGTGCCTGGGCCGGAAGCACATTCACCCAGTGGGCCTGTAAAATACATGTACTGGCCCTGACCGTAGTTACAGCTCCAGATCGTCCCGTGCTCCCGTGCACCTTGGAACAAACCGATTAGCTCAAGGACTGGCCCACCTTCTGTTCTACATATTTATGAATTTGCTTGTACTGCCTTTTTGGAAAAGAAATTACGGATTGGAACTCTCCATCTCGGTTCGGAAACAAGCCATTAGTTCTCTGAACGGTGCAGAGTCCACCATTTGGAAGGGAGGGACTGCAGCACCAACAACTTGGACAGGAGTACGGTCGGTTTCTGCCCCTTTAAGAGGGTTGGGACACATACTGTTTGTCTCTTTTCAATCGCCTCGCTGAACGACTGCTGGCGCCATGAGTAGCGAGGAGCGGGAGAATCTGGACCGGGATAGATGTCAAAGAGAAACAGCTCCCTTCTGCAGAGGTGGTTGGAGCCTTAACTGGCTGCAATAGCATGCATGCCACTGGCGCTGCTGCTGCTTTTTGCTGCGGCGGCAGGATGGACCACCACATCTGAGCCACGTTTCCCTCCCAGGCCACCGGATGGTGACGCTGCATGTGTTTGACGCAGGGCCGTGGTCCCAACGTTAGATCCCTGGCCACGCTTCACTTTCTGCCCACAGATTCTACATATAAACCCATATTCGGTTTCCTCCCGTGCCCTTAGCAAAGAACTGCCACACCGCCGATTATCGGATTTTACCCCAACGTTTCCCGCACTGAGTGACTACTTCCGCCGCTGCCACGCGAGCCCCTGTGCCGCTACTTTCTTGGACCTGCGAAACGGGTTTTTTTAAACCCCGAGGCCGCAAGGCTCCCGACCTCACACTGCTGCAATCCAGCTGACACACCGCCACAGACCCACTTGCGGGTGCCCTCTGCCTGAACGCGCAAGCGATGCCCTCTTCTCCTGACGATGATGAAGCCCTTGCTTCACCCGGCTCCCAAGTGCGGTCGGCTACATCATCATCTATTTGTGTTTCATCGTCACTGCTGTCCTCATCACCGTCTTTGGGATCAGGGCTGACCCCCCACAACATGAACTCCCAGCCACTCTCAACATCTATACTTTCCGCCTACTGCAAGATCAGGGATATTGGGCCCCCTTTCTTCGAGCCAAGTAGCTGCTGCTGAGTAGATCATAGTAGAATCCCCTGGCTGAGGGAACCGAATGGGGCAGAGCGGGTTGAGGACAGGGGAGGGCCGCTGACCCGCTCCTGGTCCATGCCAACTAAGGGTTGTGTCTGACGTTCCCACCGACTCTTGACTGGGGTGTCAGATGTCCCTCTGGGAGGAAGTGGGTGACTAGTCAACCAATCAAGAACCATGGGTTGCTGAAAACACACGGGGCCGCTAAAATGACAGCGGCATTTTTGGCCTCACCGAGTGACCCCTGCTGGACGTCCCCTTGCTGTGCTGCGACCTGGGCCTGGACTGTTTGTGCCTCGCCACTCGCAGGTGAAGAGCCTGCCACCTCTCTGTCTGACATACTTTTGGGTTCTAAAATGTCAGACACTGTTTGGTGAAATATATGTATATGATAAATACACACCCTGTATTTGACCCCAAAAATAAACCCACTAAGCAGCTTGGGTAACCCTTGGATAAAAATTTGCGCTCCACAAATGGGCAGGAAAAATTGACTTGTATTTGCCGTTTAAACACTCTGTGTATTTACTGAATAAAAGCACAAACAGCTTAATTAACCTTCGGATATGATTATGCTACAGAATTTCTTCTGTGGCAGGAAAAAAAAAAAATTTCTTTACTGAGTACAACTGCAGAACAACGCTTAATTAACCCCTGGATGTAAATTGCGCAAAAGAATTGAGCAGCCACAAACTACTAGCTTTGTAGCGTGTTACAATTGCGTCTTTTCTAACGCTACACAACAAGACAAAAAATTTAATAAACCTTTGCTTGTTAATTAGGCTACATGAAAATTTTTATTTTTGGCGGTTTAAAATTTGGTTTATTTTTGTCACCACAGCAGAAAAACAACGCTTAATTAACCCCTGGATGTAAATTGCGCAAAAGAATTGAGCAGCCACAAACTACTAGCTTTGTAGCGTGTTACAATTGTGTGTTTTCTACACTACACAACAAGAGAAAAAATTGTAACTAACCTTCGCTGGAATTAGGCTATAGAAAATTTTATTTTTTGGCGTGAAAAAGAGGGTTTTTCTTGGAGTCACCACAGCAGAAAAACAACGCTTAATTAACCCCTGGATGTAAATTGCACATAAGAATTGAGCAGCCAAAAATGAAGTGGTATTTGTATTGTAAAACTCTGTTTCTTTAAATGAATACAACAGGGAACTGGCTTAGATCCCCCTTGGATTTTTCAATGTGCTGTGAGCAGATAGCATTAAAATGTTTTATGCAAGCAGCAGTGGACGCACACTGGACTTCAGAAACCAATACCCACAAAATCAGAAATAGAACATTAAGAGAAGCAGTCTCTGAGACAAGCTGAGACACCCCACAAAATTCGCTGTATAAAAAATCAATTCTTCATTAAGAACTATCACAATCAGCCGCGGCAGCACCTTCCCTGATCAGTACAGTGAGAGGAGAGTGAGCTCCCAGCGTCGCGCCCGGACTTATATAGTGCGGTGACATCACAGAATCCTGCCAGTCTCTGATTGGCTTCATCTCTGCACATGTCATGCAGGCTATGCCCTTCTTCCTCCCAGAGTGCTTTGCCCCATGTAACGCCATGTGCTCGCAGCCATTTTATCAATCAAAAGCACACTTCGTTCACCCGTAGTACCCCAAACTTCGACTTCGTTCAGAACCGAAGTTTTCCTGAAATTCTAAACGAATTCCACTTCGTTAGAATCAATTCGCCCATCTCTAATCATAATTCAAAAGCAAAGTCTGATTTTCATTAGTTGATTTTCAGTAAATGTATTATTACATTTCACAGTTTCAAGTTATTTTAGTGACCATTGTGGGTTTTTCTTTCTTTAACAAACCAGGTACATACCAGGTACCAACAATTATTTTCACTTGTATATACATATTGATTACCATAAATAATTTTGTAATTCTGTGTGTCTGTATACTGTCTCTATACTTTCATATTGTACTCTTTTGGTATTTAGGTGAAAGTAAGGATGGTATAGGTTATTTACCAACAGGACTGCACTGGACTACAAATAAAAGTTCAGCCAATTTCACTTTGTACTCCAAACAGGTCAATCTAAACTTATGCTCACCTACAGCAAGAAAATGGTCATGCAATCTTTAACAACTGAATGCAGTACACTGTACAGCAATAGTATGAAAACCTTTAGGCAAGTGAAAATGTAGTGAAATGTGGTGATATAATAGAATTAAGAACTTATTTTATCCTAAGGGAAAACATTTTTTTTTTTACCTTTCTCTGCATGTTGTCTAAAAGAAGGCTTAGCTATTGAAAAAAGAATGCCATTATAGTTTAAGTGTTATCTTTAAAGTATGGCTATTACAAAGTGACTGTGTATTGAGATAGTATGTATTTGTTACTAACTTAAAAAAGATCAAACAATATTCAGAAAAGAGAGCACCATGTGAAACCTTTTTAAAATCTGGAAATTACAGTGTTATCTAGTATGAACAAAACAAATTTATCATCTGACTCATTCAGTCTCCATGTTTTTTCTATCCCTTTTGCTCTAATGTCCATCACTATAGAATATAACTACAGGATTCTAAAGTTAAGTGAATACAAAAAATAACAAGGGTCAAACAGTTGTGGAAGCCTTGTAGAAAAATAAAAAGCTTCCGTGACTGAAAGATAATGCCAATAATTGATACAATGTATATAGTGATACATACGAATCTTCAAGGAATTAATTTTATAGAATGGACAAGTCTATAACAAATCATCCCTTGACGAAGCAGGCAAGCGAAATGCGCGTCAGGTTTTTTGCAGTGGGTAATTCTTGTCACGGGTGTCCCTGCGACCTCCGTGTCGGGTTGCAGGCACATCTGCACCCCAGCGGCGTCTCCCGCTGCGAGCAGCGCCACAGCCCGACCCTCGGGCTGTGGGCACGCTTGCAGCCCCCTTCACTTACCTCACCGCGCTCCTGCTGTGCTTCGGGCGCGCGTCTCTGCTGCTGGCCGAATGTGTGCTCACGCGTGGCACTGTAGCTCGATTTAAAGGGACAGCGCGCCGGTGATTGATTTCACCGGGCGCTGACCCTATTTAAGTCCTGCCCCTTCCTTACCATCTTGCCGAATCAATAGTGCCCTGCGCCTTGAGAGGAAGCGTTCCCAAGTATCTTGTTTGTCTACTGTGTACCGTACCTTCTGCCTCTGTCCCTTGACCATGAACCATTGCCGCCTGTCCTGACCTTCTGCCTGTCCTTGACTACGAACCATTGCTGTCTGTCCTGACCTTCTGCCTGTCCCTGACTATGAGCCTGCTTCAGGATTCTGTAACGCGTAACACCTCGGCTGCCACCGCAAGCAAGTCACATCAAGGGTAGTGACCTGGTAGCAATCCGCCACAGCAAGTCCATCCCGCTTTGCGGCGGGCTCTGGTGAAAACCAGACCTACTTAGACTCCGCTCCCTAGCGTGGCTTACATCATCACTTGTGGTGGTCCAGAGGATCCACTTCCACTGACCGTTACAATTCTAATCATGTTTTGACTGTTTGTATTCTGTGATTAATTTTTGATTTATGGCACTGTTATCTTATTATCTATATTTTTGTTTATAACTAAGCTTCGGCACTTAAGACTTTTGTATAAACTAAGTTTAATTCTTCATTCATGGCACTGTGTCATTTTAGTATTCATGCTTTACACATTCCAAAAACAGTAGCACACTATTAACTAAAGAAATTATCAAAGGGGACATAGGAATTTTTGAAAAACATTTCTACTATCTAGGACACATGAAAATTTTTTGAGGTTTTTAGTTCACATTTTTGATCAAAACTGCTTAAGCCCACCTCCAAAACTTCAACGGACCTCAATGCAGGTGGATCCTACACTATTTTGTTACCTCTCTTGGGGACTGTTCAGACCTCCATACTTCAGGGAGTGAAGGCACCAGCTTCTATGTACACTGCACTGATTTCAAAACCTGTGAAGGTGGATGCAGTGCAGTGTACATAGAAGCTGGTGCCTTCACTCCCTGAAGTATGGAGGTCTGAACAGTCCCCAAGAGAGGAAACAAAATAGTGTAGGACTCACCTGCATTGAGGTCCCGTTGAAGTTTCGGAGGTGGGCTTAAGCAGTTTTGATAAAAAAAATGTGAACTAAGAACCTCAAAAATGTTTCATGTATCCTAGATAGCAGAAATGCTTTTTCAAAAATTCCTATGTCCCATTTGATCGTTTCTGTAGTTGATAGTGTGCTACTGTTTTTGGAATGTGTATGTATGTTGCTGCCACGCCAGTGTGCACCTATGCTCATTTTTTTTTTTCCAAAAAGGTTTTTGGATGTGCAAAACTATATATTGTTTCTAGTATTTATGCTTTATTTTATTATTTAGTATTTAGCACTTTAGATTTTTGCATACCATTGTATATGTATCACTGTGTTATGTATTTCATTGACTAAATTGTTGGTTATTGACACTGGTTAGGCACTTTGGTCTTTTTTTTCTTCTTCTTTGAACATGTTTTTATTGGTGAAAAGAAAAAAATAGGAGAATGCATACATACGAACAAAGTGAATGTATATAAGGCACAAATAACTATACATGAGCTATGCAAACATCAAATGCTCTTCACAATACTTGTAAATGAAAGCAAACAAGAAAAGAACAGTAAGGAATAATTAGTCTGTCTAGGGGGTGAACAGCAACAGCACCCAAGATCAGACCATAAAGGACAACAACATAGAGTGACACGCGAAAAAAGGGAGGGCAAAATAAAGCCAGCAAAGCCAAATTTATGTAACACTGATTCTAGATATAACCAATTTAACCTATCAAATGCTTTCTCCACGTCAAGCGATAATAAAGCCACACTGGACGCGGAGGAAGCAGCAATCTGTGTTAAATCTAGGATGCGGCGGGTAGCATCTCTTGCCTGTCTGCCCTTTATAAATCCTACTGATCACTATGGATCAGAGAAGGCAAAACTAAGTTCAAGCGAGACGCTATAATTTTGGCATACAGCTTAATGTCGGAATTGAGTAGTGAAATAGGTCTATAGTTAGAAGTTAGATCCAGCTGTTTACCAGGTTTGGGAATCGTGGTGATAATTGCAGAGAGCATTTCTGGTAGCGGAGCTTTTGTAGAAGCAATCTCATTACACAGATTTAAAAAACGTTGGGAGAGAAGGTCAGAGAAAACTTGAAAGTATTCATTTGTAAGGACCATCGGGGGCTGGTGATTTATTAATTTTGTTTGAACGAATCGCCCCTTTTGAATTTCAGCTGGGAAGAAATTTTTTAAAAAAGTTTTTTTGGGTTTATGTTTGCGGGGGTGATGTTGGAACTAGAAAGGGGGTTAATATCTTATTTTGAAGGAAACGGGATATTTTGTTGGGGAATGTTATTATTTTTTGGGGAGTAGTAGGTAGAAAAAGGGTTTTTCAATTTCTTTTGGGTTCATTAATTTCTCACCTTGGGGGTAAAATTTAAGGGGGGAAATACCGCTCCTAGCATTTTGTGTTTGATTTCTTTTGCTACGTTTGCCAGGCTTGTCTCCCTGCACTTTAAAAAATTGCCATTTTAGTTTGGCCAAGTGGAACTATACTTATGGAGGTAAATGGTCACGCCTATTCCTAAGATCGGAAATTGAATTTTTTTTCTGTAAAGAGGGGTCTGATTTAAATGCCACTTCTGCTTTCTTATTTTTAAAAGGACTATTAACTTCTCCCTGTCGTTTCCCTTTTTTTCCTACGGGGCTAGCAATAAGTATGCCGGGGGAATATAGGTTTTGGGCGCCCCAAAAATCCCGGTTTTAGAGGGGGGCAGGGCTTTTTCAAAAGAAGTTTTAATAGGGAAGAAGAAGTGAATTTGCGGTTTTTTTTAAAAAGATATTTTTAAGGGCCCAAGGGGGGGCGCAGGGAGTCTGAAGGCTGGGGGCGTAACTAGATCAACAGGGGAATGATAGACCACGTAATACTACCTATGTCAGTGGAGATCAAATAATCAAAACACAATTTTGTCAATTTTAAAAAAATCTGACGAGAGTCATGTTTGGGGGGAAAAAATACGTTAGTCCGCTCAGAGGTATGGAGGGTACCGCCCAGACTCGTGAAAGTCTTTTCTAGAACAGAGAGTGAAGAGCTTGCGAAGATCTCCCCCGGGTTTCCAGATTTGTCCAGATCTGCGCTGAGTTGAAATACCGCAAAAATTAATCCCCTTTTCCCCTAACATTTTTTGCTTTTTTTGATAACTTTTTTAATAAAGGGGTTTTTGTTAGTATTGGGGGTAGATGGCATTAAAGGTATAAGGCCTTAAATTAAATTTACGGGCCCAAGATGACTTTACCCCCCTCTGGTTCATTAAAGGGAAAGGGGGGAATAAGATTAAAGGAGACAGATTTTTTAACCAATTTTGCAACCCCTGCACGTTTGGATGAAAATTTTGAGAGTGAAAAATATGGGGAATATTTTTTGCTTTAGCCTGAATTGGTCTTTTTGGAGAAGGGAGTTTCCTGGGATGAAACGTCAGCACCGATTTAAGAATATCTCCCCGTAGGGAGCGCTTAAAGGGAGAATTAGTCCCTTTACTTTTGAAAGATTAAAAAATTTTATTGTCAAAAATGATCTAAAAAAAAGGAAAAAGCTTTGAGTGGGAGGCCGGACATGGCCTGACCCGGACATTGAAGAAAAAACCACAGAAGTGTAAAGTACTGTTTCACTATTTGGGAAACAAAAACTAAAAACCAAAAATCTAATCAAAACCAAATCAAGTTAAAAAGGACTTTTTCATTCCAACGAAAAAATAGTGGGGCCAAAAGTCTGCCTTGAAACCTGAGGGGAAAAAACGACACTGTGGAGCAAAAAGTAAGAAACAGGGGAGCCCCAAAATAGACTCCAAATTTTAGTGGGGGCAAAAGGGTTCAACAGCATCAGTCAGAGGCCTGGTTCTTGATCCGTGGCTCTATCAGCATAGGGGTGTTTCCGGCCTACTTGTTTCTTGGACAGGGCTTGTATCAAAAGAGGAAAGAAGATTCCAGTCTTCAAAAAAAAACAGGCCCCCCTTTCTGGGAGTTGCAAAAAAATTTGGGTCCCGTCTTTGGTAAGATGTTCCCGGGAAAACCCCCCATTATTTTGGGTTGCTTTGTCTCTGGGGAATTTTATTTATAAGGCTAAAATTCTTTCCCCCCTGAGCTAGTTTGAAGAGGGGTTTGGGAAAAAGTTGGATTGACTGGAAACGGTCAGGGAGAGATTCGGTTTTGGGGAGAGCCGGAGAAAGTCCTTTTCCTTTATAAAAATGAATTTGGCGATGGTGTCCCTTTAGTGATTGTTGGGGGAAGTTCTTTGGGTTTCGGGCCCCTATGATCCCTATTAGGTAAGTCGAGTGAGGAAGATTTTTGGTAAAAACCCAAAAAGTCTAGGTCGGTGAGGTATGCATTCGTTGGTCAGGGAATATTTTTGGGGGTCCCACGGACCCTCACATTATTGCGCCTGGACCGACCCTCCAAGTTAAGGACTTTGGCGGCCCAGGCGTTGATTTTTTCTAATGCTTTTTTGGATCGATCGATGTTTGAGATTTGAAAAGTCTGAATTTTATTTTTTGTTTTTCAGTGGGGATTGTGGGGAATGAAAATCTTGTTTTTGTTCATCCATCATCTGTTTGGGAGTCTGGGGTGTAAAAGATAAAACGGAAAGAGGAGAATAGGTGTTGGATGTTGTACATTCAGAGGTTGGGATCGACATTTTAAAGGTTGTTCGAGGTCCCAGTTCAGCTCTTGGGAGAAGTGGGGGAAAGCTGGCGAGGGAATTTTATCCTCTTTTGGCTTGAGAAGAGCAAAAGAAATTTGGCATTTTTTTGGTTTGCTTCTCGGATTTTTTTGGATGTCCCTCAATATTTTTTAAAATTTTTTTACTTTTTTTCCTTTCTCTTCTCTTCTTGGTCTAAAAAAAACAGGGTACATCGGGGCCCGAAAGTGTGGGAAAACCCCCCCGAGTTTTTAAAAGCACGGGGGGAAAAATGCGGTTGAAAAAACCCAAAAGGGAAGGGGATAAATGCGGGTTTGAACAGTTCCCCACCGGTATTTTTACTCTTTGTTTGTGTGAGAGGGGGGATTAATTAAATTGTTTTATCCTCAGATGCCGTGGGGAGGTGCAGTAAAGGGTTAATTATAGACGCGGGAAATGTTTTTTTGCAGGCGAGCCAGTGTAAATAGCCAAGGTTTTAGACGGCCAAAAAAAATTTTATCTCTTATCTTGCCCAGGGCCCCCCTCCCTCAATTTCTGGAGAGAGGACTGTGCAGTGAGGAGCTGAAGGCATGAATTTGGGGGCTTGAGGTGAAGGGAGGGGGTTGCGGGGGCTTGCTCTTGGGGATGGGGCCCCCCTGTATGGCTACACACAGTCCAAACAAGTAAAAAAACACAGTGGTCTGCTGGGAGTTTTGTTGGAGAAGTTGGGAGCCAGTTTAGGGGTCTGGCTTGGGCTCAGTAGAGGGAACCCACAGGTAAGGGGGGCAAGCAGCAGGGGAAAAACATGGCAACAAAGGGTTTGGTGTATCTCCCGTGGGGTTTTGGTCAGGAAGGGTCGGAAGGGTTTAAAAAAGTTTTTCCCGTTCAGGTAGCTGACCTTTAGAGATGATCTCCCGGCGATTCTGTGTTTAGAGGTTGTTTGAGAGGTTTTCTGGATGGTGGTCAGGCTCCCCCAGCAACGTTCTGCTACATCCCCCGTCAGGCCAAAAGCCCCTTTTTTTTTTCTTCTTCTTCCATTTTTAGATTTTACTTTTATTTTTTGTATATTTTTTGTACATTTATGCATTTTTTGTGTATTTGATTGATTTTTTTTTTTTCCAAAGCTGATTTATATATTAATTTTTTTAAATTTTAAATTTTATTGATCTCTTTAGTTCCCTGTTTCTAGGTATTTGTCCCCTTTATGTTTTGATTTTTAATAATATAATGAATTGTATTATGCTAAATTTTAAAATTTTTTTAAAAAATATTGTTATTTTCCCGGGTCGGTTTTGAATTTTTTTTCATCCCAAAAGCTTTGGGGGTTATAAATTTATTGGTCCCTTCGTCCCATGTAATGTTTTTTAGAATTTTATAATTGACCTTGTAGAAAACAGGCACCCTTCCACTTCGGTGTCTCATTTTTTTTTACCCCTTTTGCTCTTTTGTCACTTACTAGAGAATATAACTACAGAATCCTAAAGACAAGTGAATACAACAGATAACAAGGGACTTTAAACAATGGATTTGGTGTATACATGCAAACTTATGTAAGCCTTGTAGAGAAAGAAAACCTAAAATGGCTGAAAGGTAATGCCAATAATCGAGACAATGCATATAGTGTCACATACAAATCTTCAAGGAATTAGCTTTATAGAATGGACAAGTCTATAACAATCTAACTTAAAAAAAAAACTACGAAGAAGTTAAAAACATGCCACAAACAGTGGATCCCCAAAATGCTCAAAAGGTTGTCAGGATGCCCCTCGCCCCGTCCGGGCACAGGGGCCATCAGTGCCCCCCCCCGAGCGGGGCCGGTCCCCCATGTCGGGGGTCAGGTTCCGCTCATTCCCTGTCCCGGGGGCAACTAACCCCGCCCCGGATCCTGTGCAGGGTCTGTCCCTCGGGCGTGCGGGGCCCCCTCCGAGGGCAAGCGACCGGCAGTTTTAAAATTTAAAGGGCCAGTGCACCGGTTTTTTTGGCTATTGCGGTCACTGCCCCCTATTTAGCCCACCTCTTCGGCTACCCCGACGGGTCTTTATGCCTTTGCCTTTGAGAAAGCGTTTTCCTAGGGGGTTGTTGTTTTCCTGTACGTTTTCCGTTGTTCGTTCCCCGCCCGATTCTTGCTGCTGCTCGAACCCTTTGCCTGTCCACGGGCCACAAACCTAGCCGCCTGTTGCCCCCCTGCCTGTCCCCGATAAAAGCCTGCCCGCGATTTTGTACCATCACACCTCGGTGCCTCCCAAGCCCAAGTCACGTCAGGGGGGGTTGGACTGGTTTGGGCTCCCCCCGCAAGAAGTCCATCCAGCTTTGCGCGGGCTCTGGTGAAAACTGGGACCTATTAGATTCATCCCCGGCGTGGTTACGCCAAAGCCTGCGGTGGTCCAAAGGGTCCACTATTCCGCCCTGAAGTAAGATCCCGGGCCCTGGTCCCCAAAGGTGCTCTGCCGGCCGACGCTGACTCACCCCCTCGTGGCTCAGCAGTCGCAAAAAAGACGCTCAGCAAAAACCAGCAACTCAGCCCTTTCTCCGCCATGATGCAGCCGTTTTTTGGCCGCCCGCAGCGCCCCCCTCCCTCCCGTGGTCCTGCTGTACCTTCAGTCCCCGCATGACCCCTGGTCCAAGGCTCCCCTTTTAGCCGTCCCAAGTTGTGGGGACTCCAAAGGCTTGCAGGGGGGTTTTTCAAGCAATGCTCCCTGCATATCGAATTTTTGGGCAACCAATTCCTACTGGAACGGTCCCAAAGGGGGTTTGTACTCAGCCCTTTCTCCGGGGGAAAGCCCTAGCTTGGGGCTACCCACCCCTGGGGGAAGGGACGACCCGATACGGGGTAACCTTGCCACCGCCCCATGAATTCAGGAGTGTCTTTTAGGAACCCCCCGGGCTTGTCTGCCGAGACCGCCTTGTTAAAAAAATGCGCCAGGGACTGTTGTAGGCGACTCGTTTGGTGCGTTCCGCACCTTAGCCTCTGAATTGTTTGGAATGAGGCCCCCTTATGTGCCACCCTTTAAAAAAGGGCCTTTCGGTAGAGTTAAGGGTGCGTTGGGTGCAAAAGAGAATCCCGTTCTTCCCTTACCGAGTTTTAAACCGGTGGGCCACCCCCCATTTAAATTGTATACTGAAAGAAGAGGGCTTCGGCGGGGAAGCGAGACACCCGACCAGTGGGTCCCCCCCCTGGCCCAGTGTTTCCCGGGCCAAATGCACTTCACCAAACACCCCGGGGGGGGGCCTTGAGGTGGACCGGGTAAATTTTTTGAGAAGAATTAGCCCGAGTCGATCCCAAATCTTGCCCCTTTTGTGGTGGCTCGGGCATTGTCCCCAGCGTCCCCCAAAATCGGGGGGGGATCCCGCACCTAACCCCGTGGGGGAGAGGGGGGCCCTAGGGCAAATTGCTCCTCTGCACGTCCACGATGCCGGTCCCAAATATAAAAGGTTTTGGGGCTCTCGTTCCAGGTTTTGCCTTTCTGGATTCGGGCTCAGCCGGGAATTTTATCCCCAGTCCTTGGTGTTGCAATCCCCCCTACGGTGGCCCCCTTGGAAAAAAGGCCCCTGGTTCTCTTGGTCGTGGGGGAAAATTTTAAGTGATACCGTACAGTATTTTACCCGGCCGCTGACTCCCCCGCATCGGAGTTCTGCATAAAGGGAAAAGTTTTCCTTTCTTCGGTTGCCGCGCCTTTTTTTTTGCAGTTCTCCTGGGCCTTTCCCTGGCTGCGGCCCCTCTCCTACTCTGGTTGGATGTCTGGAGAAAGTAAAAAGCTGGGGGCCCAAGCTGTTGAGTGTTGTTTGGTGGAAAATCGCCCGGGGCTTTCCCCGCTCTCGTTTACGGCCCCGAGCCCCCTTTTCCCGGCCTTTCCGGCCCGAATATCAAGGGAAATTTTGGATGTTTCTCGGGAAGAAAAGCAAAAAGCCCTTTCCCCCCATCTGCCTTAGGGCTTTTCCTATTGACCTACTGCCGGGTAACCCAGTCCTCCCCCCGGGGGAGAGTCTTCCCCCTCCATTCCGAAGTGGCCCGTCGGAAATTTGTGTGAAAACCTCCAAAAAGGGGGTTTTTCCGTAAATCCCCTCTCCCCCGGGTGGGGTTTTTTTTTGAGAAAAAAATGAGGTCCTTTTGGCCCCGCTTGACTACCGGGGTTTAATAAAAAAACACGGTAAAGAATCGTTCCCTCTACCCCCGATCACGGAATTCTTTTGATCGCCTGTGGGGGTTGGGGAAAAACTTTTTTCCAAACTAGATTGAGGGGGGGCAAAAAATTTGGTCCGCAAACCCAAAAAGGAGACGAATGGAAAAAACGGTTTTAAAGAAGGGATGGACACTTTGAAATTGGGTCATACCCTTTTGGGCTGTGCAATCCCCGGCCCCTCTTCGGGGGGTTCGTGAAAGTATTTTTCGGGATTTCCTTTACACCCGTGTCGTGGTTACTTGGAGAAAATCTTGATTTACTCGCCCAAAACCCGGAGATCACCAACTTTACTCCCCCAAAAGTTTGAGGGGCTTTTTGTTGAGCGTTTTTCGACAAAGTTGAAATCAGACGGGTTTTTTTTTTATCAGATTTTTTGTCACGCGTAAATTTTTTTTTAAAATCTGTGATCACTTTTTTAAAATCGCGCCATTTTGGCGCTTCCCGTATTTTGGCGGCCAGCAAATCGATTAAAGAAAAGAGAGGGTGGTGTGTTGTGGAAAGTGTGTGTGCGCGTCATGACTGGGATGTGTATGGTTGCGGGTTGGGTGGGGAAAAAAAAACACATAACCTGTTTTCATAGAACGCCCCTTCCCGTTATGTCAGTGTCTGTAGGTCTATGCAGTAGGGGGGTTTTTTGTTGAAGTCCAAACGCTCAGCGAAAAATATTCTATTTCTTCACAGAGAAAGCTATACTGTTAGCTATGATCCTTACAACTTAGTTAGTCAAGTTTTGAAGATTTTAATTAGTTAGGTAAAATTTTAAAGGACATCTACCGCTGAAAAGTCAGGGGGGAGGGGGGGGGGGGGGCCCACTGTTTAAAAACTAAAAGCCCCTTTGGGGGCTGCACTAAAGGGGAATAAACAGAAAAATTTGGTATTCACCAACAAAGGGGAAAATTTTTAAAGGTCCAAAAATCCTTTTATTTACGAACATTTCAGATCTGTTTTTTTTTTTATCAACTTTGGGAAAAAGGAAAATTTGTTTTGGTTTTTGTGGGAAAAAACCAAAAAACCAACAAGGGGTTTTTTTTCATTTGACAACAAAAAACCCCTTTTTTTTGCCTTTTTGTAAAATTGTGAAAAATCCCAAAAAAACCAATTTTTTTTAAAAATTTCCAACCAAGGTTTATTTAAAGTTTACAGCAATTTTTAGTCACCACGGGTAATTGAAAGGTCCAAAAATCCTTTTATTTTACGAATACATTTCAGATACTTTTTTTTTTCCTTTTGGGGCGCACCAAAAGTTTTGTTATAGACTTATTTGGGAAAAAAATTTTTTCCCAATAACAAAAAGGGGGAAAAAATATTTTTTTTGAAAATTTAATTTTTACCCAAATTTGTGAATTTTTTTGGGAAAATTTAAAAATTTTTGCCCCTTTTGATGGGGTGCCCAAAAATCCCTTTATTTCCAAATACATTAGATACGTTTTTTTTCATTTTTTTGGTCTTTTAACATTTTTGATAGACTACTTTGCATTAAATTTTTGAACCCGCAACTTTGTATTTACCACGGGTGACTGAAGGGGCCAAAAAACCTTTTAATACCGTAACATTTCAGACAGGGTTTTTTTTTCCCTTTTTGGGGTCATCGTTTTGTTGAAGATCTACTTTGCAGAAAAATTTTAATCCAGAAACTTTGTAGTCCAACCGGGTTTATAGGTCCAAAAAAAATACCTTTTTATATCCCTAACATTTTCAAAAAGGGTTTTTTTTTTTTTTTCATTTTTTTTTCCATCAAGCTTTGTTCATAGAGCACTTTGTATTAAATCTAAAATACAGCAATTTAGTAGACCAAAAAGTGAATTGATAGTGCCAAAAAATACCTTTTATTATCCCTTACATTTCAATACGTTTTTTTTTTTTTTCTTTGCGCAGCCATTTTGTTGAAAGCCACCTTTGCAGTTAAATTGAATATACAATTTTGTTTTGATTTTGGGGGTTTTGAAATACTGTATTTGCCGTCTTTTAATAAGAACTTTCCAAAACTCTCCATACCTTCTCAAATTTTTTATTTCAACAAGGAGCAAATTCAGGGGGTAGAAGCAAAGAGGGGGCAAAACAGGGAGAAAGGGGTAGAGAAAGTGCTTTTTCCCCCCATCGGGCACAACACCAGGGCAGCGGATCATCATTCAGGACCATCGGGCCCTGTTATCGGGGGGTTTCAGGCCCTTGAATCTCAGTAACAACAGCAGGCCAATCTGTCCTTCATGGTTAATGCAACCTGCATCCAAAAACCCCCCTTACCTCCTCGCCCTCCGTTCACGGCCACAAATTCCATAAAACATCATCAGCTCCGTCCAACAGAAGCAGCCCAAATGTAACCGGTACCCACCACTGTGGATAATCCATTTTCTGAAAAAACCTTTTTGAGCCCAAAAGGGGGTTTGGGGTCAGAAGGCAAGTTAAAAGATAAAGAGGCCAAAGAGGATATTTTCTTTTTTCCCTCTGACTCCCAGTTACTGATGCCATCAAGGGGGGAGAAGGAACCTCAATCGGCATAAATCCCTGGGCGTCTACGCCTTGCAGTCCCTCTTTCTTGTAGCCCCCAGCTGCCCATGCAGAAAAGTCAGGGCGAAATCACCTTGTTGTGATATGAGACACATTGCAGACAATTGTCTTTTACAGAATTGCTTGCACGCTCATCACGGGGCGAGGAAAACAGGGGGGGAATGCAGTAGGGTCCTGCCTCAAAAAAAGGGAGAGGGGGGGCGGGGCGCATAATCCACTGAAAATGCCCCCACCCCACGTCACGGAAACCCCGTTTTTTTTTCCCCCTTTTTTCGCCGTCAAAAAGGGCCCGGGCCCTCAAACTTGGGGCCCCTTTTTTGAGCGCCTCTGATTCACCCATGATTCATATTTCCGCCTTTCCGTAAACCATAATAGAGCAAGAACCTTTGGGGGTTAACCCCCCACCAACATGCATCCCCATGCAGCGAATCATATTTTTAAAAGGCAACATTGGGGCCCAAAAAGGGGCCCGACCGGAAAGCCGGGCCTCCAACCACTTCACCCCCCTCTGTCCCCCTCCCCTCCTCCCCCCACAACCAAGCGTTCCCGGCTTTGCCCCATTTCTCTCAGACAGACAGGGATCAGCCTCCGCTTCAGCCTCCACCGTCGCCCGATACCACCCCGCACCAAAACCCGAGACCCATCCTACCCTTCTCCTTCCTCCATTTTTTGACGACCTGCACCCGACACGGGCAGGTCCGTTGCAGCAGCCTTCTGTCTTTCCCGGTTTGGGGGGACAAAAAAAACACTTTAAAAACCCAAAACCATCCCAAAAACCAAAACCTGAATGTCGCATTTTCCGGCTTTTGGCCTTGGAAATGTTGCCCCTTTTCCGTCTGGTGGACACAGATGGGGTTCCCCCCCCGTCCCTGGGCCCCTTGCCTGCCCCCAATACCAATGCCGAGCAGGGGTTTCTTTTAAAAAAAAAAAACCGTCCCTGCCCTGGGCGCCCGTTTCACTAAAATTTCAAGCGCGTTGTCTGCATCTGTGGGCCGGAAAAGCCATCTGACCCCCCGACACATGGGCATAAAAAACGGCCAAGGCCCTATATCTCTGTGACACCCTGGGGAACTGGTGGGTGGGGACTTTCCCTAGGGTGGGGCGGGGGCCTCAGCCGCAACACCCCTTCAAAACCGCAGGGAGGGGTGGCGGCTTTTTTTCCCCCCCAGGTCCTCTGGTTTGGCATCACGTGCCCAGAGAAAAAACCAGGCCGTGTTGAAAATTTATCGTCTTGGAAACCGTCCCCACACAGGCAGGGGCGTGGAGGCCCGCAACGAGACCGACGCTGGCTGGTGCCAAGAACCTGTGCCGGGAAGGTGGTTCAAACGGGCAAAAACCTGCCGCCCTTTAAAATCTAGGCTGGGGCACTCCCTTTTCCCGGCACATTTATGAACCTTTTCGTCCAAATTTTTTAAAAGCTCCCCGGGCCCGACTGCCCTGAGGAAGTGAAGTCAAGTTTGCACTTCCGCCCCATCGCACCCTGCTTCCCCCCTGGGGCTTGCAGCGTCAGCCGCCTCCTCGCAACCGTCTCACCTGGGAATTCCACCCTCCAATGCTCCAGCATTTGGGGACAGCGCAAGCCCTTACGCAGTACAAGTGCCCCATGGCCTACAAGCAGCGGGGCGGGCCCCCGGGTGTTGAGCCACCGAGATGGAGGCAGGTTTAAAAAGCTCTGCACCATCCCTTGCCAGTTTTGAAGAAGCCACCAAAATGGTCAGTGCGGACGAGCCCTTGTCACATGAGCAATTGTTGATCTTAGTTCTGGAAACATCGTGGACACTCTAAACAACAGGCCCCCCGCCAGCGACGGAGGAGAAGGGACACAGATGCGACATGGACCTTTCTTCCGTCAATCCCAAGGCCCACGTTTTCCCCCCCCCCCCCAATTTTTATCGCTTCATTGGGCTGGTTGGGGCCAGGCTAGTGAAAGGGCACGCACACTCTCGGGGTGCATCATCGGGGCAATCGGGGCTGTTTTGAAGCGGCCAGAGGAAGAGGAGGAGGAGGTTTTTCCAGACCCCGACTTACCGACGTCCCTGCCTTGAAAAAAAGGTTGGCGCAAATTTTGGGGGCGAGGAGGAAGATGGGGAAGATCATTTGGTTGCCCCTACCCAGGGCTTGGAAATAAAGGCTCCATCTCTCACTTATCTTGGATGCCCTTTTCCTCCAACATGATCCTCGCAAAAAGGCCCATAAAATGAACAACAGTTACTGTGGCCACCCTCCGGGACCCCGTACAAAACAAAACTCACACTTTCCTTCCACCCACCCAAAATTAGAAAATAAATGCAGGAAAAGGGGACCTTGCCCATTTATCAACTGGGGAAAAACTTTTCTCTGATTTACGTTCTTCAAATGTCACGGGGGGAACAACATCAGTGACTGACAGCAGAAAGGTGCCCAAATAGCCGTAGCGGGACTTTTCACAAAGGGGGCAGAAGCCTAAGAGTGACCCCTGGCAACTTTATTTAAAAACCCCCCACAACGCATGCATTGCAATGCACACACCAAAACACAGGCCCCCTTAAATCGGAGCAAAAACTTTTGCCTCAACACCGATTTTTTGGATGTGTTCCGGACCAATAACTTCTGGGGATCCCAAAAAGGACAAATGGGCCCCAGCTTTCTCGCCACGCCCAAAATGTTTCCCCGCCCACACCAGCGTCATATCTGACGCCTCCAACACAGCTGGGGGGATTCAATAAAGACAAACGCATCCGGTCTTCCACAGATATGTGGATCGTTTGACTTTCATCATGATTGAATTAGTCATGGATCTCTGATGATAGTAGTGAGCCCCAAATGGCGAGGGATCACCGATTAGGGTTGCCGGTCTAAACCTTCACATTTCCTCCTTTCAACAGAGAATGAGTCTCTCTGACAACTTTTTTTTTAAAATGGATGGCATTTCTTTACTGTGCACTATTTTATTGCTCTGTTTCCCAACAGTTCAATTTTGTGCTGGTTTTGCTTTGTTATGGGGGACTTGTTAGAAAGACGAGCAGCAAGGTTTTCATGACAACACCGTATTCCATTTATCACTTTAATCTTTAGAAATTTTCGGCAATGTCGAATGGTTTGAGTCATGTTCGCTTGTTAGATTACAGCTATAATCATTGTCCTTTGAACAGAAATGTAGGCTTCTAAGTGGCATATCTCCCTCACATTTTTAACAGAGGCGTGAGAGTCGATTTTATAATAGTTTGGGTCCATGCTGCTTTGAAATTGCAGGCAATACTACAGGTCCTATTCTAAAAAAAATTGTTTCAACAATATTTGTTCCTTCAAATTGGTCAAAAGTGGCCTCAAGGTCATGTGTTAGAATTTTTGGGACATTTTGCTGTACATGCAGCTATACTACAGGTCCTATTATAAAAAATAAATGTGGTATCTAACGAACATTAGTTCTAGGCAAAATATTGTCGGGGGGGGGAACCTGGCTCGCTGTGGGTCAGTTTTATTGGAATATTTGAGGGGTGTCGGGAATTTCTTCTGTGACAATGTGGCACATCAATAGGCAGACGCTATTACACTAAAACAAATATTGATGTATTCGAATAGATTTCTAACAGACCTTTTTCTTCACAGATATGTGTCCAGACGTGGTGACTCAAGGGGATGGTGCTGTGCTAGAAACAGATAGGTGAGGTGGACACTGTTACTGTGGAAGCACACAATGCAAAATGACTATGTGTTTTGCAATTCTTTACCTACCCTTAAGGACCCGTATCTGTTTGACCTCCAGACACAGGCCCAATTTTTTGAAATCTGGCATAATGTCCCTTTATGTGAGAATAACTTTTTTGACACTGTTAACCATATTCATGAGATGCAGAGATGTTTCTCGTGACCACATTGTTGCGCTTTAACGTTAGAAAGCGAAAATTTTTATCCATACAATCCTTGTTGTGTTTGTGAAAAAAATCAAAATTTCTGAAAATTTGGAACAATGTAGCGATTTTAAGTTGACCAAATTTCATGCGTGCAATACAGAATAATTATTCCCACAAAAATCGTATTATAACAAGTCAATCTACCATATGACCACTATAGGTTGGCATCGATTTTTTAAATGTCTTCTTTTTTTTTTTACGACATTAAGGGGGCTTAGAAATTTTAGTAGTAATTTCTCACATTTTCAAGAAAATTAGCAATATAACATTTTTTTTAGGGACCACTTCATTCTGACGATGCTTTGAGGGGCCTGCAAGTTAAAATACCCCAATATAAGGTACACCAACTTAGAAACTAGACCCCTTAACGTATTTAAACACTAATTAGGAATTGATTTGATAACCCTTTAGATATTTCACATAAATTCAAAGCAAAGTGGAGTTGAAATTTCAAAAAATTCACTTTTTTTAAGCAGATTATCAATATTTATCCGATTCTTCACTGGAATACAGTAAAATTTGACTAGTAAAATTGCAACTTAAATCAGATAGTCCTCCCATGTCAGCCGTTTATTTTAGAGATATCCATATCTGGCACAAGTGCAAATTTGGCCTCACCCATGAAGGCCCCAGAAGAGGAGGAAGGCCCACCTACTAAAACTCTAGGGTCCTCATTTCATACGATATTTATTAGCCTCCATTTCAGTTTGTGGGACCACCCTAAAGGTGCTAAAACTTAATAAACCCCTAAAGTAACCGCATATTGGAAACTACAATGACCCTTAAGGCATATATCCAGGGGTGTGCATTTGAGTAATATACCCCACACGAGAATTTCACAAATTAATTTTTTTAGCATAAGGCTGTGTGAAAATTAAAAAACATATTTTTTTCCAAAAATTTGCAATTTTAGCTTAAATGTTCATATATAACAAGGAATCCTGGAAAAAAAAAAACCTAAACTTTGTTGAAGCAATTTCGACCACGTTCGCAATACCCTACATGTGGGTGTAAACTGCTGATTGGGCGCATAGCAGGGCGAATAAGGGAGGGAGCGCATATTTGGCTTTTGAACGACAGATTAATGGAGGAGCCTATGTTCTGCATTGTGCAAAGCCCCCACAAAGTACCCAGAACATTGGCGAAACCTTCCAAAGTCTCCCCATTTTGGTTTCACACCCATCAGGGATCTCATCTAGTGGTGTAATCTGCATTTTGGATCACAGGAGTTTCATATGTTTTTTTTTAGCATTGGGCAATGAAAATGGGGGAAAAACTGCAGTTCTGTATCCATTTGTTTTTATTGAGTATTCAATTACAGCATATCGCCGTGCAGTGTAAATAAGTATAACTTTACTATGGGTGGACGTACAATAACAATATATAAGATTTTATATAGATTTTTTCTGTTTTTATTACTTTTACACCATAAGTAGAAATACGTTCTATAAAAAAAGAATTGCGTAATTATGTATTGTCCTATTCTGATACTGACAGCAATAACTTTTTATTTTGCTGTTGTAGCAGATCTTGTAATGTGCTTGTTTTGTTGCGGAATGAAGTTTGAAGTTTTTTTATTTGTACCTTATTATGCGGTGCATATGATGCTATGTTCACTTTTTTATTAGTTTTTGTGATGATGTTTTGTACAAAATACAGCAATCATTGGTAGTGTTTTTATTTTTATTTTTTATAGCGGACACTGTACGAGTATAAAAGACATGGTAGCATTAACTCAGCAGGGTCAATACGATTACACCGTGATACCCAATTGAATATTTTTTTATTTTACTGCTTTATACAATAAAAACACTTTATTTCAACCAGAAAATACTTTTTTGCATCGCCATAGGTCCGAGAGCCATGAGACTTTTAAAATTTTCTGTGCTTGGAGCTGTGGTATGACTTGATTTTTGCAAGATGAATTGACGTTTTTATTAGTAAACATTTTTTGGGGTACAAGGCTTTTTTGGCATCTTTTAAAATCCATCTTTTTTGGAGGCCAGGGTGAAGAAATACTGCAATCCAAGTAGTGTTTTTTTTATTTTATATGTTTTAACAGGGCTCACCATGGCAGTATCCCGTGATGAAGTTAGCTTTACTCTTTGGTTCGCTACGATTATGGCGATAACCCTATTTATATAGTATTTTTTCTTAAGCTGAAGCAACTTAAAAAAAAAAGCAAAGTTTTTATTTAGTGAGTACAACAATTTTTTACATCGCTAATCTCTAGAGCATACATTTTCTTCTATTATATCCGTTATACAGAGCTGGTATGAGGACTTTTTTATGCGGGATGAACTGACGTTTTAATTGGTAATAACTTTGGACGTATCTTTCTTAGGAGATTATTTGATCGCTTTATTATTCCATTTTATGTGCTGCTGGATGAACAATAACTGTTATTCTGGATGTTTTTTGTTTGGGGGTATTATTTTACAGCGTTCACCGTAACGGTTAATTAACATGACAATTTATAGGGCATGGTCGTACGCCACGCGTTCGAATACCAAAGTATGTGGTGTACTTACATTGGATTTTTTGATCATTTTTGTTGGGGCGATTGGCGTTTGTAAAGGGGAAAAGGCGGCGGTGTACTGTATTTTTATTTTTATTTTTTGTGTTTGTGTTTTACATGTTTTTTCATCTTTTTGTAACTTTTCCGTTATTTTTTTTACTTTTTCCCCATATGGATTTGAATGAGAGATCTTTTAGATCTCTCATTCAATTGGAATACAGTACAATAGCTTGTTGCTATGACTAGGTTCCTATGTTACTGTCAGTCACATATGCCGGGCTATGCCCACAGGTCCACGGCCGGTTTACAGCGTCGTGAACGTCATAGAACATAAACGCCGGAAGGCATTCTCTCCTTCCCCGTGGTGTCTGTAGGGGATGGAATGAGCTGCACTGGGTATCGCCACCGAGTCCGTAGCGCTGCTGTGCCTAGCCAGACAGTAGACGGCAGGAGGAGCGATCTCCTCTCTGACGGTCTCTCTTAATTATTTGCGACCCCCGAGTCCAGTCGCATAATTAAGGGTTAACCGCCCCCCCTCCCGTTGCCCCCCTCAGCGATATTCCGTGGTCGGGCAATAAGACGCAGCGTGAAGTATCACTGAAAATAAATCCAGCTGAGATACCCCGCTCCGAACGCATTGCTAACTCTGCCTTAGAGATTCGCTCTATCCTCTTGAACGTATCCAAACGTCCAGAGTCGAGAGACCCCCAACCACCTGTACGTATGGATAGCTGCCAAGGTCGAGAAGGGCGTTAACAATAGCTAATCCATTCCCTGTAATGAGACAACCCATTTAATACAAAATAGACATGGTGGTGGGATTCCATCCAATTTAAAAATGTGTTTTCTATAGGAATTCAAAACAACTAAAAAACCCTAGCAATGTACAAAATATCTGGTAAAAAAATTCCTCTGAATTGTACAAGGGAGTAACCGGAAAAACTTTACCAGATGTAGTGTTAATTCAGAGGACAATGGAGATACGGAGCACGGACAGAGAAACAAAGTACAGAGACAATTTCCACAAGCACGATGTGTAAAACGAGAAAAAGAATGCCAAATAAAAAAGGCACCTGGGTGGAACATGGAGCGATTTAACCACCCCAGTATAGCCAAGTGAAGTACTCAATTTGTCCGCTGTCATCACGGAGGGGCAAGCGCGTACCCCCAGGTCTTTGACTGTGTAATGAGGCAATTCTGGAGGTCTAACCTCACACTTCCCGCTTCGCACTCTGCTTCAGCACGTCTGTGTTTCTTACTGGGGTGTGGGGCGTCATAAGGAGGCATTTTTTACCTTGTGTATATTAGAATGACTGTACGCCAGCCTGGGGCTCTCACCGACCCACGTAACTCCGGCCCTGGCAGCTTAACCTTGCGTGTTAAAAGATGACAGCCGCTAGCCCTGGTCCACTCACCACACCCACTGTATGTCTGGCAGCTGGACCTTCCTTGTTTTATCAGTATTTGCTGACGACAGCACTGGTCTTCTCACG
Organism: Phyllomedusa bahiana; assembly: GCA_025379985.1. Taxonomy (NCBI): domain Eukaryota; kingdom Metazoa; phylum Chordata; class Amphibia; order Anura; family Hylidae; genus Phyllomedusa; species Phyllomedusa bahiana. The sequence goes on along the minus strand of JAODAL010017218.1, from coordinate 969 downwards.
AGTACACACACCGTTAGTGGCAATCAGAGAGCTTTCAAATATCCTCGTAAACAAAATCAGATTTGAAAGGTGATTTCTGTGAGGTTAAGTAGGTCAAAAAGGGCCCAGGGCCCGGGGACACAAATTGCCCCAATTTGGGTTTTAAAAATTTTCTGGGGTTTGGGTACATGGGGTCCCCATCATTTAAACTCCGGGGGAAAGTCGGGCCCCAAATTTAAATGAAGAAAGATTTTTGGGGAAAAAAAAAAAAACATTTGAAATTGATTTTCCCCCTTAATCAGTCTCTTTTCCCGGAGGGGCAAATTTCTTTAAACTAAAAGGGGTTTTGGGGGGTTTGTTTAAAGGAAAATTTATTTTTCTTTTTGGGGTTGGACGGACAATTTTTAAAATTAACGGGTTTTTCCCCTTTTAAAAATGCAGGGGGGGTTTGTATGGTTTTAAATTTTTTTAACAATTGAAAAAAAAAGCAAAATGGTTTTTTTTTAAAAAAAAATAAAAAAACCCCCTAAATAAATTCTTTTAAAAAAAATTGTCAGTTAAAAAAAAATATATTAAAAGAAGTCACTTTTACAAAAATAGCAAAAAGGGGCCACTATGATTGGGGGAAAAAAACGGTTTGGGGGCCCATGCTGTGGCCCGGACTTTGTTTAGGGAAAAGTTTTTTAATTTTTAAAAAAATTGGGGGGTTTGGTTTTGAAAGGGGGACCCCCTCAAAATTTTTTTTCCCCGGAAACTTTTAAAGGGGGGGCCCCCTTGGGCTTCATTCGGGGGGGTTTGGGGGGCCCCCCCCCAACCCCCTGTGGGGCCCCCAGAAAACAGGGGGAAAAAAAGTCTATTCCATTTGAAACAAAAAATTTGGGGGTTTGAAAAGAAAAAAAACCTTGTTTTAAAACGGAAGTTTTTTAAAATTTGTTTGGTTTGAAAAACTGTTTTTTTCCCCCAAGGGGGCCCCTTTTTTTCTGGGTTTTC